>PITA01003575.1:0-137263 GCA_004023965.1 Spilogale gracilis
AGAAACAAACTGAGGGACTTGGAGGGAGGGGGTGGGGGGATGGGAGAGCCTGGTGGTGGGTACTGGGGGAACCTATTATGGTGAGCACTGGGTGTGGGGAATGGAGAATGAATCTTGGAACCCTCGGAAAAATTTTAAGTAACAATAAAAAAATAATTTAAAAAATAAAGACATCATGTGGACAAAGAAAAAAAAGAAATGGGAAGAAGACATGAATAGATATTTTTTCCAAGAGGACACACAAATGGCCAACAAACACAAGAAAAAAGGATCACCACTCATAATCAGGGAAATATAAATCAGAGCCACAATGAAAAAGCACCTCACACCTGTCAGAATGGTGAAAATTAACCCCACAGGAAACAAAAGATGTTGGTGAGGTTTCAGAGAAAGGGGAATCCTCTTACACTGTTGGTGGGAATGCACCCTGGTTAAGCCACTCTGGAAAATAGTGTGGATTTTTTCGAAAAGTTAAAAGCAGAACTACTGCTTAACCCAGCAATAGCACTAGTAGGTATTTAGCCAAAGGATACAAAAATACTGATTTGAAGGCACACATGCACCCCAATGTTTATGGCAGCATTATCAACAATGGCCAAATCATAGAAGAGCCCCAATGTCCACTGACTGATGAGTGGACACAGAAGATATACCACTTATATCAACTAAATAAAGAAGATATGGTGTGCATATATATTATATATATATATAAAGGGACATTACTCAGCCATAAAAAAGAATGACATCTTTCTATTTACAATCACTTGGATGGAGCTCAAGAGTATTATGCTAAGTGAAATAAGTCATTCCAAGAAAGACAAATACCATATGCTTTCACTCATATGTGGAATTTAAGAAACAAAATAGATAAACATAGCAGAAGGGGGAAGAAAAAAAAGAGAGAGGGAATCAAACCTTAAGAGACTCTTTACTATAGAACAAACTGAGGGTTGATGGAGGGAGGTGGGTGGGGAATTGGCTAAATAGGTGATGAGTATTAAGGAGGGCACTTGGTATGAGTACTGGGTGTTGTATGTAAGTGATGAATCACTAAATCTTATTCCTAAAGCCAACATTACAGTATATTTTAGCTAACTAGAATCCAAATAAAAACTTGAAACAATCAAAGAGAAAAGAAATTAAAAAAAAAAAAAGACATTCTTTAGAAATGAGGTAAAATTTTATAGGTCTTTTTGGTAATACCATTTAACTTTCAATATAGAATTATATGTTTATTGTTGCTTTTTATAATTTTTAAAGCTTTTATTTATTTAAATTCCAGTTTAAATAATAAATTTAAACTCTAGTTTAAATAAATTGTACAATTTAGTGATTCAAAACTCACATGCAACACCAGGTGCTCATTGAAACAATAGAATACTTAATCCCCATCACCTCTTAAATCCATCCCCCTACCACCTCCCCTCTGGTAACCATCAGTTTTTTCTATATAGTTAAGAGTCTGTGTTTTGGTTGGCTTCTCTCTCTTTTTTCCACCTATGCTCATTTGTTTAATTTCTTAAATTCCATAAATGAGTGAAATCATATATTACTTGTCCTTTTCTGACTTATTTTCCTTAGAATAATACTCTCTTGTCCAATCCATGTCATTTCAATTAGCAATAATCATGCCTCAGATAAACCTCATTGCCTATGATACTGCCACTGTGCAAAGTTCATCCATGTAATTTCAAGTGGAAAGATTTCATTCTTTCTATAGCTGAATAATATTCCATTATATATACATATAATATTATATATATTCCAATATATATATGTGTGTGTGTATATATATATATATATATATATATATCCCCCACATCTTCTTTATTTAGCTGATGATCATTTGAGCTGTTTCCATAATCTGACTATTTTTATTTTAATGTGCATTTTCAGTGGTTTATTTATTTATTTATTTATTTGTTTATTTATTTTCATTGGATTTTGAAATTTACTTGACAGACAGAAAATGAGTGGAGGAGAGCAGAGGGAGAAGCAGGCTCCCCTCTGAGCAGGGAGCCATATGTGGGGCTTAATCCCAGAACCCTGGGAGCATGACCTGAGCCAAAGACAGATGCTTAACTGACTGAGCCACCCAGGCACCCCCATTTTCGGTGGTTTCAATTAAATTATGATGAACATTCATTGCCTAAGTTTAACCTGACTCTTATTGTGACAGTTGGATTGAATAAACCATTCTTGCTGCCCTGGACAGTAACCATAATTTTATAAAGCTGACCATTTGTATCTTTATTCCAAGATACTACTAAAATATCATAAATTGCCATATTAGAGTTAATGACACTTTTGGGCCTGAAATAGACCAGGAAAAAACAATCATTTAAGCCACCTGGGTTTGGAACTGATTGTGAGATGGTCAAAGAAATGAGTTAACTGTATATAAAAATGTTCACTGTATTAGTATCAGAGCTATTAAAGAGTGCACCTAAGTTGGAGAGCAAACATTGGATCTTAACTGTTTAAGGCACATTATCTATTATCAAAACATTCTTTTACTCTTGCTTCTGGCATGAGGCTACTTTAAAGTCACTATCAATCTCAAATCACCTTAATCCAGTCAGATATTTATATAATTAAAAGATGAATTTTAGGGCACCTAGGTGGCTCAGTGGGTTAAAGCCTCTGCTTTCGGCTCAGGTCATGATCTCAGGGTCCTGGAATCGAGCCCCACGTCAGGCTCTCTGCTCAGTGGGGAGCCTATTTCCTCCGGTCTCTCTCTGCCTGCCTCTCTGCCTACTTGTGATATCTCTCTCTCCCTCTCTTTCTCTGTCAAACAAATAAATAAAATCTTTTTTAAAAAAGATGAATTTTAATCACTGTGTGAGTTGGTCTATTTCTATTTCATTCTTATTCATACAGTTTAGTCCTTTAGGGTACCAACCTAAAGGAATGTTTACTAGGGTTTATTCATCTCTGTGGATTCTATATTTCATATATATATTAGTGGATTCTATATTTTAGTTTCTATCTTTCTGGCCACATGAGCCAAACAAAATTTTCTGTTGATCATCTCAACTCCTCAGCTGCAGATTTAAGAGTCAACAATTGCCTTGAGAAGAAAAATGACACCGGATACTATGATCACTTGTCTTGATTTTTCTTGTCATCTGAATATAACACTGAAAACACTTATACCTTGATAGCTTACCAGTATCTTCAAAATTTTAAAACTGCTTTGTCTAGCTTTTTTAGTAGTTCTCAGCTGGATGGTTAGTATGAGTCAAGCTATTTCACCATTGTCCTCAGATGAAGTTTTGACAAAATAATCTAGCTATCTTTATTTGCAATATGACTGTAGTGTGAATAAATCGTATACTCCTACCACAACTATAGACCATGGTTATTGAAGCAATGAGAAAAATGTGATAAAATATGTGGTTTAAGTGGCTCATCCTGATGACTATGTGGAAAATAGATTACATTGGAGATAAGTTGGAGTCAGGATTTCAGTGAGTAAATTATTGCACAAAAGATGATGAGTGTGAATTAGAGCAGTTGAAGTGGAGAAAAAAATGATAGGGATTTGTTTTTAGATGTCTTAAAAATAGAACCAACTAATAACTGGATAAGAAATGAGGCTTTATGTCAGTCCTTACCTTGTGGACATAAAATGATCCTGAGCTTGAAAAACTGAGTATATAGTAATGCAGTTTTCCAAGCCAAGCTAAGAAAATAAATAGGAAAAACAGTCTTTTTTAGGGAAGATAATGTGTTGTTTTTGAAGTAGTTGATTTTGAGGTTAAGATACTCTTCTGAAAAGTATAGAAATTGGGAGTAGAAAGGCAAGTTAGCCCAGTATATTACAATAGCCTAAGCTCCAATTTTCTAATGACCCTTTCAAATTGAAGTTCAATATAATGCCATAAACACTTATTAAGCACCTGTGTAAAAAATATTGTGCTAAGTACCATGAGATACTATGCATTTTTTCCAAAATATTCTAAAAATAGTAGGTATGCTTGGAGATACACTTAAATAAAGAATCATAATACATTCAAGTTTTCTGATTTCTAATTTAGTATTCTTTCCACTGGACCATGAGATGTATGGACAGAAATTGGTGATATCATAGACACAAGAAAAGTAAAATCATCATGTCTGATCAATGAAAAAATATGGGGGAAAAGTTAAGGTCTGCTAGGACAAAGAATTAATAATGATAATTTTTGAGGTAATATGTATCATGAATATGGTGTCAGTGCAATAGAACTGTAGAGAGAAAAGAGATGGTGTATTCTATGGTTATATGGCAACCTTTTAAGGTCTAAATAAATTTCTGCAAGGACATTAGTCACAACAAAAGGAGGATTTATATAGAAAGCTCAGGAAACTCTGATTATCAATTGGAAACTATGGTTTGGCAGTCTATGTACTGCTTATTTACCTTGTTTTGGATGCTACCAATATTTATGCAGCTTATTTTGCATCTTTTGACAAACATGCCATGCAGTTTCATTTCAGACAAGTAAAACCACCTGGCCTTTTTCAAATAAATAGCTGATAAGTTAATTCTTTAATAATTTGTGCATGGAAACTTTGGGTTTCGGAACCTGAATGCAGGGCATGCAACATTTCTACATTAAATTTTAAATCATAGTTTTTTCACCAATGTGTTTCTTATTTTTAAAGATAATGAATGAAATAGTATGTCTTTAAGTGCTTGATCAACTCTGCAAACATGAAATTAATCGACTGCTAAAGTATGCCACAACTCTCAGTCTCAGTTTTTTGAAAAATAATTAGGAAGTCTGCATATAATGACACTACAGACAAAGGGCTGATATCCAAGATCTATAAAGAACTACTCAAACTCAACATCCAAAAAGAAGATGATCACATCAAAAAATGGGCAGGAGACATGAAGAGGCACTTCTCCATAGACGACATACAAATGGCTAACAGACACATGAAAAAATGATCATCATCATTACCTATCAGGGAAATTCAAATCAAAACCACACTGAGATACCACCTTACACCAGTCAGAATGGCCAAAATTAACAAGACAGGAAACAACAAGTGTTGGAGAGGCTGCGGAGAAAGGGGAAGGGGAACTCTCTTACACGGTTGGTGGGAATGCAAGTTGGTGCAGCCACTTGGGAAAACAATGTGGAGATTCCTTAAAAAATTAAAAATAGAACTACCCTATGACCCTGCAATTGCACTACTGGGTATTTATCCCAAAGATACAGATGTAGTGAAAAAGAAGGGCCATATGTACCCCAATGTTCATTGCAGTGATGGCCACAATTGCCAAACTGTGGAAAGAGCCAAGGTGCCCTTCAACAGATGAATGGATAAAGAAGATGTGGTACATATATACAATGGAATACTACACCTCCATCAGAAAGGATGAATATCCAACTTTTGTAGCAACATGGACTGTATTGGAAGTCTGCATATAATAGATGTTTAAAATAAATATTGTAACAATAGAAGTATGAAACAAAAATTATCACTGAGTATGAAAAGGTAAATTTCCATCACACATATGTAAAGCAATACCACGTTTTTGATGGAAGGAATGCCCTGATGCATTAATTGGTCTACATTTATCCCAAACCCAAATACCAATGAATAATGAAAGACTGTCTTTTGAATAGTTTGTAATTTCGTTAATTCTCTGGAGCATCTGGCTTGTACATTCTGTCAATCAACTATTAGAGTATTTACTGTCTACAAAAATGGACCTATATTGACATTTTAATTTTTAAGCAATACTCTTAGTCTGCCACTGATGATGTGAATTGCTTCCAGAACTTCTGAATGACTATAAAGACTTCTAACATCACTTCTTATAGTCATCTCAATGTTGCATCATTCTAAAATAACCTGGTCACAGACATTTATATGGGAGAATTAAGTGTAAAATAGCCATTTCATTTCAAGGAACAGAAATTATAAGTATGAATAAAATAATGTTATGCATTCCACCTGCTATTTTAGGAAAGGTATTCTGGATTACATGAAACAGTCAATGGCTGGATTCACATTTTCCCTTTTATTCTTATGTAATTTAACTTATAGCAACAGTCTTCCCATATATTGAGAAATGATGGTAGAAAAGATTTATTTCTATCTTCTACCAGTTCTGACTGCATAGCTGCATGATTCTAGCCTTGCCTGTAGGGTCATTTTTAGAGTCCAGTTGCCATACTTATACAGAGAGGTATAATTATAGTTAAATAAAATTGTCTGCTTGGAAAATAAGGAGAATTATTCTCCAGAGGTTAGCACTAGAGATGGCGGTAGAAGATAATGGTCAAAATTACAGTGAGGAAGATTATATTTCTATGTACAGTTTGTTTAGCAACATGAATTCAAAAATAAAATGTAGTGCTGTTTGACATGGTGAATACCCATCACTGGGCATTTTCAAGCAGAAGTAAAATCATACCTTATTTTCACTCACTGTTTTATCTCTGTCACTTTGCATATTGCCTATCACCTAGAATAGGGCCAAAAATATTTTTAATCAAATAATAGGAGACCAAATGAAAGAGTGACTAACAATGAACAAGTGGATTTGTAGAAGGAATTCCTACAGGGATAAAACAATGGCAAGAAACAAAGAGGTCTACAAGTCAACACATGGATTTTATAAACCCAAGTGTCAATTCTGGAAATAGAAATGTGAGTTCCAAAGCAATAATGCTTATTCTGAAAGGTTCATCAAGTTAGTCCTGGACTAAGTTTAAAATATGGGGAATATGGGAAGAGTAACAGAATTGTATGACAAGTATAGAAATGCAACCTTCATAAAGGTGACAAAAATGAGATAACTTGCCCCACAGACTAACATTATTTTTACACTCTTTGTCAGCAGCAAGGTATTCAAGGCCATGCTGAGAAATGTAGCTAAAGCAATACTAGAACAATGGCAGTGAAGCCAGTAGAGAATTTTTCCCTATGTAAAGATTACTTTGTTGGGCCTGATTGAATAGTGCTTTCTCCCTCATACAGAAAATTAATTCTAACAGGGAAGTAAAGTTCGAAGTAATTTTGAGCACTAAAAATCGTCAGATGCTTGTTCCAGGTCCTCATTTGTCAGAAAGAACACCTTGGAACATGTACAAGAAGGAATCTCACCACTGCTTATAGTGAACATTATATAAACTGTCACTCCTAAATCACCGGTGTAGATAGACTAGACAAACAACTGTGTGGGGCATCAACTCACAACCGATGTCACTTAGATAATCAGTCTAAAACTCAAACACTTCCTGTCTGAAGAGACCTAGCAGCAAATATGTTCATAACATCACTAAGAGTCTTGATGAAGAACACTCACATGACAAATAAAATGAGACTCCTTTTTAAAGCCATAATAAAATAAAGATATATGTCCCATATTTAGCAAACATCAGTATTTCCAATATCTTTTTTCTCTATACAACTGGTAGTCAACCAGCATTTTGAGAATGTTCTCTTACATTTGAAATTATTTTCCATAACCAAACAAATCACTAGTCCCTGGATATCTAAATTCCTAGAATTCCTAGTCTTTGATCTATGTTCTCCAGAATTAAATTTTATTGTTTTTACACTGTGGTCCTGTACTGAGGATGCATGATATATTTTTAACTTTCATTATATATTTTTAATATTCACAGTAATCCTATTGTGATATAATTAGTCTTATTTTGTGCATGTGGAAATGAAGAGAACTGCTTAAGATCAAGTTGATAATAAATGTTAGGAACTTCCATTTCTGATGAGGGATTAACAGAGATAAGCTTCACTTTCTTGCCTCAAACATACACAAATGGACAAAATACTTAAATCAACATTTTTCAAAGCACTGTTCATCAGGCAAGGAAGGACACTGACCCCAATGAGATGGGAATCAAACACAGTGAGCCCTATGATTGCCCCAGAATAATACCTTGAGACTTTCCTGTGCAGAAAAGCAGAACACAGAGAGCTCAGCAGACTCTTCAAGGTGGACAGATAGAGATCAAAGTCTGGGGAGAACAAGGCATCTATAGTTTACAGGAGAGTACAAAAGAAGCAAGAGTTGAGGTGTCTGGGTGGCTCAGTTGGTTAAGCGACTGCCTTTGGCTCAGGTCATGATCCCGGAGACCTGGGATTGAGTCCCACATCCGGCTCTCTGCTTGGCGGGAAGCCTGCTTCTCCCTCTCTCACTCCCCCTGCTTATGTTCCCTCTGTAGTTGTGTTTCTCTGTCAAATAAATAAAATCTTAAAAAAAAGAAAAGAAAAAGAAGCAAGAGCTTTTTAGAGAGAATTCCAGAGATTTGGATCAATTAATTTGAGTGTAGTATTTTGAAATAAATACTCAAGTATTCATCTGAGTATTGATTAACATGTGTGTATGAGGAAATTATTAGACATTAAGGAAAATAGCATCCAAAACTATATTGGTCAGAAAAATACCTGGTGCTCACACAAGACTTGGAATGGTGTTTTGTCCTACATGTGATATACAAAAACCTCAGTATCCATGGGATACTTGGTAGACTACATAGAAAGGTCATGTCTCAGTATGGGTACATAAGTCTAGTAGGGCGCCCATAAAAAAAAAACTCACAGACTGAATAGCTTAAACAATAGACATTTACTTTCTCACAGTTCTGGAGGCCAGAATTCCATGCTTAAAGTGATGGCAAATTCAGTCCCTGGGGAGAGTGCTCTTCCTGCCTTGTAGCCTGCCACCTTTTCCCTGTATCCAACAATGACTTTTCCTCTGTGTGAGGGGAGGGGAGGACAGAGATAGGGTAACTTTTTCTCTACTTATAGGGACACTAACCCTATTGCATTAGCACTCCGCCCATATGACCTTATTTAACATCAGTTAGCTCCTTAAATGTCCTTTCTTCAAATAAACTCACTCTGGGGGCTATGACTTCAGCATATGAATATGTGGGACGATTCAATTCAGTACATAACAGTGAAGAATATTTAACCCTAAAATGAGCAATGCTCTGCACCTGACTAGACATCTTAAAAGCAAAAACTGAAAGGATCAAACTACTCCCAAGTAACTTAACTAGACCCCAAACCAAACTCAATAATATTTGTAGGGATACAAAAAATATGGGATCCAATAAGATGAAATTCACAATATCTGGTATCCAATAAAAAATCAGCAGGCATACAGAGAAACAGGAAAACACAGCTCACAGCAAAGAGGTAAAATAATCAACACAAACAGATCTATTACTAAGTGACATCAATGAAAATAGTGGAGAAGAGAACTTGAAAGTTCCATCCATCCAAAGAAACACAAGGAAAGGAGTAAAAATGGTTAGAATCAACTTAGTTGGAAATCTGGAAAAACAGTCAGAGGTTTACAAGCAACCAAAAAAACTTCTTGGTTAAGAAATAGGAGATCAAAATATGATAGAAGAGCTATGTGGTGTTTCAGTCTGCTCCTGTTCCGCGCACCTCCCTGTCATGGTGGCAGTCTTAATGATGACATTCCACATTCCTGGTACAGGTGCATGGTTCTGGAGTAAGCAGAGTGGACCTTATTTTCAAGGAATTGTATTTGTTTGTTATGATCTGTCTTGGTGGCTCCCTGAAGTATTAATGCAAAAGGCTTGCATTTGTTTCGCCTAACTCAGAAATTTCTCAGCGTGGAAAATTGGCTACAAAGAAGATATCCCTCAAAAATGTTGAAGGGCAAATGAACAAGCCACTACCCTCTGGAGCAAAAGATTATACTTGTGTAAAACAGCAGATGCAGTGAAAGGATGGGAGGAAAAGCTAGGGAGTGAGATGATTTGGGAAAAAGGAGCTTTAAAAACTACCATATATAGGACAGATTCTAGAAAGTGACACACACACACACACAGAACAGGATGCATGCTCAGGAAATACCTGAGAAGACATTAAATTTTTAGCTCTGGCTGATGATTAGGCTCACTAAAAACAGGAAGTGAAGGCTAAGACAGTGTTGTAAATGGCCTCATTAAACATTGAAGAAATGCCCTCAAACAGAACCGATCAGCAAAAGCAAAGACATATTTTATTTCATTTTTTTGTTCCAGTTGTTTATGGAAATCTATCAAACAATTAGATGACCATTAAGCTAAAAAAAGATATAGATAGATAGATGATAGATAGATAGATAGATAGATAGATAGATAGATAGATAGATAGATGATAGATAGATAGATAGATGATAGATAGATAGATAGATGATAGATAGAGATTTCAAAGGTTATACACAATAGAATGCATTCCAAACTAAAAGAATTTGGATAAGCCAGAGGGAAAAAAAAGCTAAAACCTGAGAAAAGAAGAAAGAAAAAAAAGAAAGAAAGAAAGAAAGAAAGAAAGAAAGAAAGAAAGAAAGAACGAAAGAGAGAGAGAGAGAGAGAGAGAAGCGGGAACAAACATGGGGTGAGAGAGAATCTGATCTCCAGAGATAACATTATAATATTCAAATTTTCCAGTTTCTAACACAAAAACTATGACACATAGGAAGTCTGGACTAAACACAGAGGAAAAAAAATAAGAATTGTCACTGAGGATGTCAACACATTTGACTTACTGCACACAGACTTTGAATCAACAGTCTTATATTTGTACAAGAACACAGAAAATAATGGGAGAAATATGGAGGAAATGAGGATTAAAAATGCCTCAACAAATTGAGATTATTGATAATGAGAAACTATAATGAGAACCAAATGGAAATACTGAGACTGAAAGCACAATAATTGAAGTGAAAAAAAAAATGAAATCTTAAGCAGAGGTTCTCAATAGCAGAACTGAGCAGACGGAAGACTCAGCGAAGTTAAATATAAGTCAATTAAAACTATCCAGTCATAAAGGCAAAACAGTGGATAGTGGGAGTACCAGAAAGAGATAAGAAAAAAAGGGTCAAGAAGTTCATACTAGACACATCTCCAAAGGCAAGAGAAAAGAAAGGCACTATTGGGACTTCATTAGGCTAAAATGCTTTTGCACAGCAAAGGAAACAGCTGACAAAACCAAAAGACAACCTGCAAAATGGAAGAAGATATTTGCGAATGACATATCAGATAAAGGGCTAGTATCCAAAATGTATGAAGAACTTATCAAACTCAACACCCCCAAAACAAATAATCCATTTAAGAAATGGATACAAGACATTAACAGACGTTTCTGCAAAGAAGACATGCAAATGGCCAACAGGCATATGAAAAAAATGATCCACATTAGTTGGCCTCAGGGAAATACAAATCAAAACAGAATGGCTAAAATTAACAAATCAGTAAACAACAAATGTTGGCAAGGATGCAGAAAAAGGGGAGCACTCTTACACTGTTGGTGGGATTGCAAGCTGGTACAGCCACTCTGGAACACAGAATGGAGGTTCCTCAAAAAGTTAAAAAAGAACTGCCCTACAACCCAGCAGTGGTACTACTAGGTATTTGCTCAAAGGATATGAACATAGTGATCACAAGGGGCACCTGCACCCCAATGTTTATAACAGCAACATCCACAATAGCCAAACTATCAAAAGAGCCCAGATGTCCATCCACAGATGAATGGATAATGAAGAGATGGTATATATACAATGCATTGTTACTTAGCCAGAAAAAAGCATGAAATCTTACAATTTACATAGACGTAGATGGAACTGAGGGTATTATGCTAAGCAAAATAAGTCAGTGAGAGAAAGACAAATACCATATGATTTCACTCATATGTATATTTTAAGAAACAAAACAGATATCATAGAGGGAAGGAGGGAGAAATAAAATAGGGCAAAATCAGAGAGGGAGACAAACCATAAGAGATTCTTCTCTTTTTTTTTTTAAAGATTTTATTTATTTGACAGAGAGAGACACAGCAAGAAAGGGAACACAAGCAGGGGTTAGGGTTAGGGTTATAAGCAGGTTTCCTGCTGAGAAGGGAGCCCAAAGTGGGGCTCTATCCCAGGACCCCAGGATCATGACCTGAACCAAAGGCAGCCACTTAATGACTGAGCCCCCCAGGCGCCCCAAAATATGTATTTGGATGTTGGTAGGTGTTATCTGTGTATGTATGTAAGTGAGAGCATGTTGAAGATGAATGAGTACAGTACACAGGAGGTCATGGAAGATCAGCTTTCAAAGTCTTGACAAAGAAACAAGATGACAATACAGATTCATCCTTCCATTTTTAAGGAAGGAGTAGGAGTTAGATCAGGTACGGTCTACTACTGTTTTTTCCCCACCTCCACAGATTGTCAACTAAGTGAAACTCCTAATGAAAAACAGAGGATCCCTGCATTACGAGTCACATAACCATGCACTGTAATTCTTTTTATCCTGTAGTCCTCTAATGGGTAGTAAAAGAATCTTCTTTTTTGGTAACAACTAACATGTGACTCAAATATTGGATAAGTTTAATTAGAAATAAGTTTACTGGGATGATGAGTTAATACATTGGACTTAGTGATGTAGTCTGAAAGACTGTCACTCAAATATATCTTAACTCATTACAATTTTACTCACAAACTAGACAGTAGGGTTCTAGTTGAAAAAACTTGAAAGCAATCATTATGGTTGAGTAACTTGTTTGTTCCACAATTCTATGTGTTGCTGTTCACTTAAGAGTCCTTGTGAATGACACCTTCTGGATTTTCATAAACCCCAACTTCCATAATTACATGTGGTGGCCTTGTAAGTCAAGATTACAAATGGAATGAAGGTGTTTTCTTGAAGAAAAAAGACAAAAATCAGCTCTAGAAAACTGACGTCTGAGAATGATTTGATCTAGAAAATCACTAGGCTTGGTTAGAATAACAAAACTGGCATTAGAAACCAAATTTCAGAACATTTACAAATAGAAGTTAAACCGTGAAGATAAATGGACAAATACAGAGTTGGTAGGATCAACAAAAATTAATATATATGCCCAGTGGAATTATTATGAAAAATTTAGTCATTTTTCTACCTTTCACTACAGTGCATATTCACTCCCACACTCTGGTCTTTGAAATCTATGCTGAAGTCAACCCTCTTGCTAACATGACAGTTCTTGTATTCACTATAGATTTCAAATAATGCAGAGAATAAAGCTAATGAAGTTTACTTCATTTAATAATCTCAGTAGCATGGTAAACCAGAAGTTTTGAAAAGATCATTTACTATTCCAGGAATGAAGAAGATCATACTGAGACAGATTTTGACCTTATTGGATTAGAATGATTTAAACTGTTAGAAAAATAAAGATGTAGGGAACTATACACATAGAAAAATTTTAAAAAGCACCATAAATTTATCTTGTTTTGACAAATAAAATATATTTAATTATTATGCTTAGTACAGGGCAGGGGTTGTGGGAAATGCCAACAATGTGTTGATTTAAGTGCTGCTATTTTCTTTTATTTCTCTAGATGTTCAACTAGTCTTTAATTCTGTTAAAGGGCACATAAAACAAATGCTTTAATAAATGTTTTGATTATACACAGGTAAATCAGAGATGATGTTTTGTATGTGGTAACAATGAGCTGTCAGGTAAATCTTATTAATTATGTTGAAGACTCTACTTTGCAAACATTTTTGTATGCTCAGTGAAATGCTGGAGGCTGAACCAAGGACCAAAAGGTAGTTACTGGAAAAATAAACCACCTTAACTGCCCAAGCCAATAGACTGAGTTAATACAGTTAAATTCTCTCTCAAAGACTTCAAGGATTCTGGATAGAGAGGATAGAAAATCTAGGAAGACCCCAGAATCAGAAGGTGGCAAGAATCTAAGAATCCTTGGATATTGTTCTCTAAATGAGAGTCATAAGTGTGAAAAATGATTATATACCATGTCTTCCAGAAAGAAAAGGTTGAAAAAGGAGCATAACTTGAGAAGAACAGATGTTTCTTTAATTCCACTCATGGAAATAAATCTAATTTTAAAACAGCCTATTAAAAAAGAAGATGATATATTTAATAATAGAGACAAGTGAATCAGTCCTCCCATCTAATCAAAAACACCCTCCTGCTGGTCACTCAAACCCTATAATACATGTAACATATATTATAAAGATAGAAACACTTCCTGCAGTTGTCATTTCCAGGTGGAAATCATCCAATTAAAACATACTAGCAATGTGCATTTATTTGGAGATTAAGATGTAGAGGCTCCTATGCTGGGTAAAATATTTCATTTATACAATTATTAGACAAATAGTCTCTAGTGAAGATCCAGGCAACAGAGAGTCTGCTATTCTGCACAGTAATCTGTAGCAGCTTTCAGATGTGTTGTCCATCAGAATAAGATGGATAATTTGTCAGAAATACGGACAACCTGGAATTCTGACTCATTACATAGGGACTGAGACCAGATATGTGATTGAAACAAAGAAAAACTACTATGATGATTCAAATTGATGTCAAAATTTAAGAAAAAATTCCAAATAAAATTTTATCTTTATTACTTGCAAAGTAAACTTTTCTGAAACCCTTGAAAACTAAATGACTTCTTTTTCTGCTTTTGGTTTCCTCTAAAATTAGGACTGAAGTCTGATCTTTCATGTGGAAGAAACAAGATGGCTTCTACAGTATTGTGTCATACCTAAAGCTAAGGATAGATAGATTTATTTAGGAAATGTGTGGGGTTCCTTGGCCAATGCACTTGGGAAGCAGTCATTCCTTACATAGTCTTAAACTGGCTCTGTTGTTGTTGATGGTGACAGTGTTGGTATCTCCAAGGTTTCAGTAAGGTTTCACAGACTGCTAAATTTTACAGCTCTGTTTTGGGAAATAAAAGTCTGGACATATGTCCATGTATGGATAAAATCATGTGTCCATAGGAGAGGAGCTATAATAGACAAGGGAAAAATCCATACCAAGGCAAGAAGTGATTCTGCAATATAGAGAAGTAGGAGTCCAAAAAGAAACAATCCAAAATCAGGACTTCTTTGTGGAACATACAAGAATAACTTTAGAATTCCTAGAATAACACTGCAAAAAGAATCTGGTAAATGTCTGAAATTCAAAAGTCAAGCGGCATGAGGGTTCACATTAGCATTTGGGCGTTCTATGGATCTATGTTTCTAGAAGGCTGGAGAAGTCAGAAAAAGATGCATGACATTTGTATTGATTTGGGGTAATGCTAATCAGTGAAGTGGGAGATAAACTGTGTTAAGAAGTATAATAAAAGTGTCACAACTTCAGTATATCATCAATCCCCAAAAAAGAAGAATTTGAACTTTTAAAAAATGTATTTGGTTTTTGGTATCACTATATAGATATGACCTTATCTTTCCTCAACCTAGCCATTGGTGACACCTAACACCAACAGCTTCGAAGTTTGAGTGGTGATAATCCAGTTCAATGATAGGTACAAGAGTAAGGCAATATGTGGTTTAAGTTCAACTGCTAATTCTTTTTTTCAAACCAGAAGTATACATTTTCTACCTCTATTGAAATGTTGATATGGGCCTTCCCCATAGGTCATTGAAAGAAAATATTTTTCCTTTCATAGAGGACCCTCCTGAATAAATAGCTTCAGGAAGGACACACGAAAAATAGAGTGGAGAAGAGAAAAATATTTAGCCAACCAGATCAAGCAAACTTAATATGTAAAATAACAGGAGGAAGGGGATGAAGATCACAGATAAGAGGATTCTAAGTTCACCTTGTTCCACAGATACAACTAGGTAACACTCACAGCACTGTAAATAACCCAGAAGATGACCCATAGTCTGGCATAACAAACTCCACAACTAAAGGCAGAGAAAAGGGCACACTGAAGAGGGCAGGGAGGGAATATGAGGTGGGGAACTAAATGCACCACAGCCATCAATGGGTAGAAGGGAGCCACAAACAAAAAGAAGGAAGATAAACAGATTATCACACAGAGGAGCCCACACAGAGAAGATGAATCCCCAAAACACTTGACTTTGAAAACCAGAAGGGCTGAGTTTCTTGACTTCTTACGAACAGCAAGACTTAAACCCTGGAATCTTAAAAATCAAAGGCCTTCCCTCTGGGAGAGCCCAGAGAACAATTGAGAGCTGAGTCCCAACACTTAAAGAGACGGCACTACAAACAGCTTATAGAGATACAGTATAGAAGCAACATTTTGAAAAACATCTGGGGCACATGGGAGGCAGTTATCTATACATCTCAGAGCATGTCCCATAGGGGCAGTCTTCACTGAGGGACCTCTCCAGGAACAAAGGAGCTGGCAGGCATCATCTTCTCCCCCCACCCTCCAGCTAACTACATGACAGCCTGTGGGAAACATTCACTCTCCCTAACTTAATTACACCAAGCCCCACCTCTCTGGGTTTTGGTAGACCTGCCCTTCTTAGTCATTTTTGCCTTGGTCCCTGTGCTCTGGGTTCTCTTCTCCACAACACTGCCACAAATCTTGCCAACACCACACCTGCCAACCCATACATTATCTGAGGTGCACCTTGTTAAAAGTGCATGCCCTGCCCACACAGTCAAGGTCACAGTAGAGGTGGACTGAAGGAAAAAGCAGGCAGAACACAAGAGGAGGAAGCACACAATGCACATAGGAGACATCTCTGAAGTGACAGGCTCTGGTGAACAGGGGGCATTGCACTTCAGGGCACTACAGGACCTCTTCTTTATAAACCATTACTTTCCAGAGCAGAGGACATAGCTGACTTTCTTAACACAGAGAAAAAGACATAAAGATTTAGACAAAATGAGGAGACAGGACTATGTCCCAAATGAAAGAACAAGACAAAACGACAGCAGGAGACTAAAGTGAAACAGATACATGTAATATACCTTATAATGACTCAAAGTAATGGCCATAAAGATATTGAGCTTGAGAAAAGAGTGAAGAACATCAATGAGACCCCCTCAAAGAGATAGAAAGAACCAGTCAGAGATGAATAACGCAATAAATGTAATTAAAAATATACTAGATGGAAGGCTAGAGGAAGCAGAGAAATGAATTAGTGACCTGGAGGGCAGAGTAATGGAAAGTAATCAAGATGAACAGGTAAGAAAAAAATATGCAAAATAAAATCGATTTAGGGAACTCAGCAACTGAATCAGGTGTAATAACATCCACATTATAGGAATCCCAGAAGGAGAAGAAAGAGAAAAGGGGGCAGAAAATTTATTTAAAAAAAATAATAGCTGAAAACTTCCTTAATCTGGGGGAAGGAAACAGATATCCAGGTCCAGGCAGCACAGACAACCTCCATCAAAATCAACCCAAGTAGGTCCACACCAACACACATAGTAATTAAAATGACAAAAACTAGTGACAAAGAGAATTTTTTTAAATCACCAAGAAAAAAGAAGAAAGTTACATATAAGAGAATCCCCATAAGGCTGTCAGCAGATTTTTTTTAGTGGAAACTTTGCAGGCCAGGAGGGAATGGCATGATATATTCAAAGAGTTGAAAGGAAAAAAAAATCTACAGCCTAGAATATTCTATTCATCAAGGCTCTCATTCAGAGTAAGAGAGAGTTTCCCAGACAAACAGAAGCTAAAGGAGTTCATGATCACTAACCCAACCCTACAGAAAATGTTAAAGAGGACTCTTTGAGAGGAAAGGGAAGACCATAAATAAGAGTAAGAAAAGTAGGAAGCACAAAAGCAGTAAAAATAAGTCTATCTATAAAAATAAGTCAAGAGACTCACAAGATAAAAGGATGTAAATTATGACATCATATGCCAAAAACATGGTGGGGAAAGGAATAAAGATTGGGCTCAAATGTAAGCAACCATCAACTTAATGTAGAATGCTATATGCAGAAGATGTTATATACAAACCTAAAGATACCACCAATCAAAAACTAGTAATAGATATGCAAAAACTAAAGAGAAAGGAATGCAAGTTTATCACTGAAGAAAGCCAGCAAAGTGTGAGAGAAAAGAGCAAGAGAAGAAAGGATCAGAGAAGAACTACAAAAACAACTACAAAACAAGTAAGTAACTGGCAATAAATAGACACCTATGAATAACTGATTTGAATGTAAAATGGAAATAAATGCTCCACTCAAAAGACACGGGGTGACAGAATGGATTAAAACAAAAACAAAAACAAAACAAGATCCATGTCTAAGCTGCCTACAATGGACACATTTCAGACCTAAAGATACCTGCAGAGTGAAAGTGAAAGGATGGAGAAACATTATTCATGCAAATGGATGTCCAAAGAAAACTGGGGTAGCAATACTTACATCAGACAAAGTAGACTTTACAAAAGACTGTAACAAGAGACAATGAAGGACTCAATAATAATAAAGATGATAATCCAACAAGAAGATATAACAACTGTAAATATTGATGCATCCAACATGACAGCACCCAAATACATAAAACTGATAATAATAAAGCAAAGGAGCTAATTAATAGCAACAGAATAATGGTAGGGGACTACACCCTACTTACGTCAATGAACAGATCATCCAAATAGAAAATCAACAAGGAAACAGTGATGTTTAATGACACACTAGACCAGACCAGATAGATATAACAGATATACGTAGAACATTCCATCCTAAAACAACAGAATATACATTCTTTTGAAGTATATACAGAACATTCTACAGAATAGATCATAAATTAAGCCACAAAACAAATCTCCACAAATTCAACATTTTCACAGTCATACCATGCATCTTTACTGACCACAACACTATGAAAGTAGAAATCAACAAGAAAAAGTCTGGAAAGAGCACAAATACATGGAGGTTAAATGACATGTTACTAAATAATGAATGGGTCAACCAAGAAATCAAACAAGAAATAAAAAATTACATAGAGAGAAATGAAAATGAAAACACAATGATCCAAAATCTCTGGGAAGCAGCAGAAGTAGTTCTAAGAGAGAAGTTTAGAGCAACACAAGCCTTATCTTAAGAAACAAGAGAAACTTCAAATAAACAACTTAACCTAGAAAAAGAACAAATAAAACCCCAAACCAGCAGAAAGGAGAAAATAATAAAGATTAGACCTGGAATAAAGAATATAGAAACTAAAAAACAATAAAAACAGATCAATGAAGCTAAAAGATGGTTCTTTGAAAAGATCAATAAAATTGATAAACCTGTAGTCAGAATCAGCAAAAAAGGGGAGAAATAACAAAATCAGAAATGAAACAGGAGAAATAATAATTGACACCACAGAAATACAAAGATTTGTAAGAGAACATTATGAAAAATTACATACCAAAAAATTGGGCAGCCTAGAAGAATGGATAAATTCTTAGAAACATATAATCTCCCAAACTGAATCAAGAAGTAGATAATTTGAACAGACTGACTACCAGCAATGAAGCTGAATCAGTTATCAAAAAAATCACAACAAAAAGAAGTCCAGGAAAAGATGGCTTCATAGATAAATTCTTCCAAACATTTAAAGAAGAGCTGATAGCTATTATTCTCAAACTATCCAAAAAACTAGAAGAGAATGGAAAACTTCCAAATTCATTTTATAAGACCAGCATTACCCTGATACCAAAACCAGATAAAGACACCACTAAAAAAAGAACTACAGGCCAATATCTCTGATGAATATAGATGTAAAAACCCTCAATAAAATATTGACAAACCAAATCCAAGAATACATTAAAAAAGTCATTCACCTTGATTGAGTGTGATTTATTTCAGGCATGCAAGTGAAGTTCAATAATTGCAAATCAATCAACATGATGCATCATATGAATGAGAGAAAGGATAAAAGTATATGAAAATAGCTGCATGCTTTAGTCATTGAAACTAGGCTGTGCACCAGATGATATATAGAACTATGGAGTCAGCCACAAACGTCTACAGTCACACCACCCTGAATGCACTTGATTTCATAATTGTTGAATCACTAACTATATTCTACACCTGAAACTAATATAACTCTGTATGTTACCTAAATGAAATTAAAATATTTTTTTAAAAAGGCTGTATGATCATCTCCATAGATGCAGAAAGAGCATTTGACAAAGTACAACATCTGTTCATTATGAAAATCCTGAACAAAGTAGGTTTAGAGGGAACATACCTCAACACAATAAAGGCACTATATTAAAAATCCACAGGTAATACCACTATCAACGGGGAAAAACTAAGAGCTTTTCCCCTAAGTTCAGGAAAATGATGTCCATTCTCACCTCTCTCATTAAACATAACACTGGAAATCCTAGCCACAGCAATCAGATAACAGAAAGACATTTTTAAAAATCCAAATTGGTAAAGAAGTAAAACTTTCAGTTCTTGCAAATGACATAATACTTTATACAGAAAATCCTAAAGACTCCATCAAAAAAAAAACAACTAATACTGAAAAATGAGTTCAGTAAAATTGTAGGATACAATATTAATGTACAGAAAGGTGTTGCTATACATTGTATAGTCAGAATGAAGCAGCAGAAAGAGAAATTAAGGAAACAATCCAATTTACAACTGCACCCAAAAAGTAAAATACCTAGGAATAAACTTAACCAAAGAACCTATACTCTGAAAACTATAAAACATTGATAAAAGAAATTGAAAATGGCACAAAGAAATGGAAAGGCATTCCATGCTCATGGATTAGAAGAATGAATATTATTAAAATGTCTACACTATCTAAAGCAATCTACAGATATAATGCAACCTTTATTAAAATACAAACAGCACTGTTCACAAAACTAGAACAAATAAACCTAAAATTTATACAATACCACGAGAGACCTTGATTAGAAAAAACAATCTTGAAAAAGAAGAACAAAACTGGAGATATCACAATTCCAGATTTCAAGTTACATTAAAAGCTGTCATAATCAAAACAGTATGGTACTGGCACAAAAATAGACACATAGATCAATAGAATAGAAAGCCAACAAATAAACTCACAATCACACGGTCAATTAATCTTCAGTAAAGGAGGCAAGAATATGCTGTGGGAAAAAGTCTCTTCAACAAATGGTGTTGGGAAAACTGGACAGCTATATGCAAAATAATGAAACGGGACCATTTTCTTATACCATACACAAAAATAATGTCAAAATAGATTAAGGACCTAAAAGTGAGACTTGAAGACAGAAAAGTGCTAGATGAGAGCAATACAGTAGTTTCTCTGACATTGGCCATAAATACATTTTTTTTAGGTATGTCTCCTTAGACAAGGGAAACAAAAGCAACAATGAACTATTGGGACTACATCAAAAATAAAAACTTCTGCACAGCAAAGGAAACCATCAACATACTAAAGGACATTCTACTGAATAGAATGAGATATTTTCAAAGGACATATCTTATAAAGGGTTAGTAACCAAAATATATAAAGAACTTATAAAACTTAACACCATAAAAATAAATAATCCAATTTAAAAATGGACAGGGTACATGAGCAGATGGCCAAAAGACACAAGAAAAGATGCTCAACATCACTCATCAACAGGGAAGTGCAAATCAAAACCACAATGAGCTCTCATGTCTGACCTGTCAGAATGGTTAAAATCAAAAGCTCAGGAAACAACATGGGTTGGTGAGGATGTGGACAAGGAGTTACACTTGTGCACTTTTGGTGGGAATACAAATTGGTGTACCCCCTGCAGAAGATAGTATGGTGGTTCCTCAAAAAACTAAGACTAGAACTACCTTATGACGCAGTAATTGCACTACTGGGTATTTGCCCAAAGAACACAAAAACACAAATATAAAGGGCTATATGCATGCCTATGTTTATTGCAGCGTGGTTTGCAGTAGTTAAACTACAGAAGTAGCCCAACTGTCTATTGACAGATGAATGTATAGGGAATATGTGGTGTATATATACAAAATAATATTATTCAGCCATAGGAAGAATGAAATCTTGCCATTTGCAACAACATGGATGGATCTTAGAGAGTATAATGCTAAGAGAAACAAGCCAGTCAGAGGAAGTCCTTGCTTGTTGGAGAGTCTGTTTCTCCCTCTGCCTCTCACCCTGACCTCATGCTCTCTTTCAAATAAATAAATACTTCAAATAAAAGGAACAATACAACAAACAAAGGAGGAAACAAACCAAAAAACAAAAAAGACTCCATAAAAAGTTTTTATTAATTTATTTGAGAGAGAGAGAAGAGAGTGCACGAATGCAGGGAGGGGCAGAAGGAGAGGGAGAGGTAGACTCCCTGCTGAGCAGGGAACCCGATGTGGGGTTTGATCCCAGGACCCCAGGATCATGATGAGCTGATGGCAGATGCTTAACTGACTGAGCCACCCAGGCACCCCCCAAAACAGACTCTTAACTGTAGATAATAGTTACTTACCAGAGGGGAGGTAGTTAGGAGGTGGGGAGATTAAGAAGAAGAGTAAATTTATCTTGAGGAGCAATGTGTAATATATGGAACTTTTGAATCACTGTATTATATACCTGAAGCTAATATAACACTATATATTAACTATATTAGCCTTAAAATTTTAAAATATTTAAATGAACATACTCGTCAACATTTGCCCTTGGACATTTAATAGGCATCTTTCAGTCTGCAAGTCCAAAGTGGAGTTCTTGATCTGCCCCCTTTGAAACTGCTCCTCTCTTAACCCTCCGATATCTCAGTTAATAACAATTTCATTCTAGTTATTCAGCTCTAAAATCTTGGGAGTCATCCTTGACCCTTATTTTTATTTTTTTTACTCTATATTATTTTATTTTTTTCAGTGTTCCAAGATTCATTGTTTATGCCCCACACCCAGTGCTCCATGCAATACGTGCCCTCAATACTCACCACCAGGGTTTTCCATCCCCCACTCCCTCCCCTCCAAGACCCTCAGTTTGTTTTTGAGCCCAAAGGCTCTTATGTTTCCTTTCCTTCCCTGAATTACCCTACTTCCCATTTTCTTTCCTTCTCCTACTGTCCTCTATATTACTCCTTACCACAAGTAAGTAAAACCATGTGATACATGATTTTCTCTACTTGGCTTATTTCACTCAGCATAATCTCTTCCAATCCGGTCCATGTTGCTACAAAAGTTGGGTATTCATCCTTTCTGATGGAAGCATAGTATTCCATTGTATATATGTACCATATCTTCTTTATCTGTTGAAGGGCACCTTGGCTCTTTCCACAGTTTGGTGATTGTGGCCATTGCTGCAATGAACATTGAGGTACATATGGCCCTTATTTTTGCTACATCTATATCTTTGGGGACCCTTCTTTTTTTTATATTATTGTTTCAAATATGTCAGATAATCCCATCACCATTACTGAACTGAGCCACCATCATCATTCTTTATTATGCCAACTGCTTCCCAATAATGCGTATATGCATGTGTCTTTGCAAATCATTCAACCAATACCAATGATAATACATATTTTCCATATTGTAAAACAGTTTAAAATAGCAACTAGTTGTCTACTCTTTCATGCAATGTTCAAATTTTTTTAAAAATATTTTATTTATTTGACAGAGAGAAACACAGCAAGAGAGGGAACACAAGCAGGGGGAGTGAGCGAGGGAGAAGCAGACTTCCCGCCAAGCAGGGAGCCTGATGTGGGGCTCGATCCCAGGTCTCCAGGATTATGACCTGAGCTGAAGGCAGTCGCTTAACCAACTGAGCCACCCAGGCGCCCCGCAATGTTCAAATTTTTGGTATTTCCCTAAGATGTTCTGTTCTATTTCAACTAATACAGATATTTAAATTTTATGTAATCACATAGACTCTAGATTTATTACATACAATATTATAATTGTATAGTACCACATAAAAATTCAAGAATAAAGATTTAAAATATTGTTTTTGCTTCCACTTTTTCTTCTCACAATCTACTCCTTACTCTCAATACATAGGGCTTTTTAAAAATATTTTATTTATTTATTTGACAAAGGGAGACACAGCAAGAGAGGGAACAGAAGCAGGAGAGAGGGAACAGAAGCAGGAGGAGTGGAAGATGGAGAAGCAGGCTTTCTGTAGAGCCCAGAGCCCGATACAGGGCTTGGTTCTAGGGCTCTGGGTTTATGACCTGGGCTAAAGGAAGATGCTTATAACTGAGCCATCCAGGCACTCTAAAACAAAAATATATTTTATTTACTTTTTTCAAAGATTTTATTCATTTTATTCATTTATTTGTTTATTTATTTATAATAGAGAGAGAGCACACAAGTGGGGGGAGGGGCATAGGAAGAGGACAGAGCAGGCTTCCTGCTGAGCAAGGAGCCCTGATGCAGGGCTTGATCCCAAGACTCTGAGCCAAAGGTAGCCACTTAACCAACCGAGACACCCAGATGCCCCCAGAAATAGCTTCTAAAAGAACAACAGGACAGATGTTATTTCATTTTATTTTATTGTGTTTAGTCAGCCACCACATAGTACATCATTAGTTTTCGATGTAGTGTGTGTATAACACCCAGTGCTCATCATCACATGTGCCCTCCTTAATACGCATCACTGTGTTGCCCGATTCCCCCACTCCTCCCCTCTGAAACCCTGAGTTTGTTTCCTGGGGTCCATAGTATCTCATGGTTTATCTCCCTCTATGATTTCTCCCCCTACAGATTTCCCTCCCTTCCCCTACGGTCCTCCATACTATTGCTAATGAGTGAAACCATATGATAATTGTCTTTCTATGTTTGATTTACATCATTTAGCATAATCCCTTCCATTTCTGTCCATGTTGATGCAAATGGTGGGTATTCATTCTTTCTGATGTCTGAATAATATTCCATTGTATATGTGTACTACATCTTCCTTATCTATTCATCTGTTGAAAGGCATCTTGGCTCCTTCCACAGTTTGGTTATTGTTGACACTGCTGCTATGAACACTGGGGTGCATGTGCCCCTTCTTTTCACTACATCCGTATCTTTGGGGTACATATCCAGTACTGAGATTGCTGGGTCACATAGGGTAGCTCTAATTTTAACATCTTGAGGAACCTCCATACTGTTTTCCAGAGTGACTGTACCAGCTTGCATTCCCACCAAGAATTTCAGAGGGTTCCCCTTTCTCCACATCCTTGCCAACATTTGCTGTTTCCTGTTTTGTTAATTTTTGTAAGGTGGTATCTCATTGTGGTTTTGATTTGTATTTCCCTGATAACTAGTGATGTTCAGCACTTTTTTATGTGTCTGTTAGCCATTTGTACGTCTTCTTTGGAGTAATGTCTGTTCCTGTCTTCTGCCCACTTTTTGACTGGGTTATTAGTGTTTTTTCTTTAAGATTTTATTTATTTATTTGACAGAGAGAGAGAGAGAGAGAGAGAGAGAGAGAGAGAGAGAGAGAGGGAGGGAGGGAGGAGAGAGAGAGAGAGATACATCACAGGCAGGCAGAGAAGCAGGCAGGGGGGAGGGAAACAGACTCCCTGCTGAGCAGAGAGCCCAATGTCAGGCTTGATCCCAGGACTCTGAGTTCATGACCTGAGCTGAAGGGAGAGGCTTAACCCTCTGAGTCACCAAGGCACCCCTGGGTTATTAGTTTTTTGAGTGTTGAGTTTGAGAATTTCTTTAGAGATCTTGGATATCAGTCCTTTATCTCTAGAGTCTATTGCAAATGTCTTCTCCCATTCTGTGGGCTGCCTCTTAGCTTTGTTGACTGTTTCCTTTGCTGTGCAGAAGCTTTTTTGTTGATTAAGTCCCAAAAGTTAATTTTCACTTTTTTTTTCTTGCCTTTAGAGATATGTCTTGAAAGAAGTTACTATGGCCGATATCAAAGAATTAACTGCCCATGTTCTCTTCTAGGATTTTTATGGTGCAAGGGAAGGATCCAGTTTCATTCTTCAATATGTAGCCATCCTATTTTCCCAGCATCACATATTGAAGAAACTGTCTTTTTTCCATTGGATATTTTTTCCTGATTTGTCAAAGATTAGTCAAACATAGAATTGAGGGCCCATTTCTGGAATCTCTATTCTGTTCCATTTATCTATGTGCCAATACCATGCTGTCTTGGTGATCAGAGCTTCCTAATATAGCTTGAAGTCAGGCAATGTGATGCCCCTGGCTTTGTTTTCCTTTTTTAACATTCCCTTGGTGATTCAAGGTCTTTTTTTGGTTCCATACAAATTTTAGGACCATTTGTTCCAGCTCCTTGAAAAATGCCAATGGTATCTTAATAGGGATGGCATTGAAAGTGTAGATTGCTCTGGGCAGGATAGACATTTTAACAATGTTTATTCTTTCAACCCATGAGCATGGAATGCTTTTCCATCTTTTTGTGTCTTCCTCAATTTCTTTCATAAGTGTTCTGTAGTTTCTAGACTATAGATTGGTTCAGTTTATTCCTTGGAATCTTACAGTTTTTGTTTCTATTGTAAATGGAATTGATTCCTTAATTTCTCTTTCTACAGTTACATTGTTAGTGTCTAGAAAAGCAACTGATTTCTTTGCATTGATTTTGTATCCTGTTATTTTGCTGAATTACTATATGAATTCTAGTAATTTGGGGGTGGAATCTTTTGGGTTTTCCACATAAAGTATCATGTCATCTGTGAAGAGAGAGAGTTTGACTTCTTCTTTGCCAATTTGGATGCCTTTTATTCCTTTTTGTTGTCTGATTGCTGAGGCTAGGACTTCTAGCACTATGTTGAACAATAGTGGTTAGGGTGGGCATCCCTGTCATGTTCCTCACCTTAATGGAAAAGCTCTCCACTTTTCTCCATTGATAATGATATTCTCTGTGGGATTTTCACAGGTTGCTTTTATTGTATTTTATTTTTAGATAACTTTTTAAAAATATTTTATTTATTTATTTGGCATAGAGAGCCACAGTGAGAGAGGGAACACAAGCAGGGATAGTGAGAGAGGGAGAAGTAGGGAGCCCAGTACAGGGCTCAATACCAGGACCCTTGGATCATGACCTGAGCTGAAGGAAAATGCGTAACAACTGAGCCGCCCAGGCACCACACTTTTCATAGATTGTTTTTATGATATTGAGGAATGTTCCCTCTATCCCTATACTCTGAAGAGTTTTGATCAGGAATGGATGTTGTATTTTGTCAAATGGTTTTTCTGCATCAATTGAAATGATTATATGGTTCTTGTCTTTTCTTTTATTAATGTGCTCTATCACGTTCATTGATTTGCAAATGTTGAAGCACCCTTGCATCCCAGGAATAAATCCCACTTGGTTATGGTGAATAACCCTTTTAATGTACTGTTGGATCCTATTGGCTAGGATCTTGTTGAGTATTTTGGCATCCATGTTCATCAGAGATATTGGTATGTAATTAGAATAGGCATTCTTTCTTCTTTAAATGTTTGGTAGAATTCCCTGGGGAAGCCATTTGGCCCTTGACTTCTGTCTTTTGGGAGGTTTTTGAGTACTGCTTCAGTTTCATTACTAGTTATGGTTGTTATTTCATTTCTCTACTGACATTTCCATGTGTCTTTGAATATTGCTTTGTGGTCTGAATTTTTCTTCACAGTTTCTTTGCAAGTATGAAAACAACTGTTTACTAGGATTAGACATTTTGTAGGAAACAAAAATTAATAAGCTTATTTATGAAATCTTACATACTCTAATATCAAGAGATTTTATGTACTACAACAGTTTCGATGTTTCTACTACACTTTTGTGTGCTTTAAAAATGGGAATAAAGGTGCTTTCTTTCTATTAGAACATTTACCTTAATTATCTATTTATATGTTATTCTCACATCTTTTATGTGTGAGACTATGCTTGATCTTAAAACCTAGCCTTACAGATTCTTAATAAATTATACTGCTGTTAGTAAATATATGATTATTCTATTTTGTGCTAAAGATTTTCTTTGTAAACTTCATGTTAGGTTTACCATCTATAGGTATTTTTGTTCTGAGAGATATACATATATTTGTTTTGTAATGTTCCTTTGATTTCTAGTTTCAAATTCCAATTTTTGGACCTGAAACATAGTACAGAATTATTAAACATCTCTCCATAATATAATGTATTGGACTGACCCACAATGAATGTTTTAATTCATGTAATAAAATACATTTTAGTTGTAATAAAAAAATCCAGATGTCAGCCTTTTAGCGTAGAAAAACAGTTACAACTTGTGTATTTTTAGATATTTTTTTGGTTATGAATTATCATTTCCCTTGAGTTTAAGGGCCTAAAAAAGAGACAAATTATGCCAAATACTTTTTTGAGGTGTCATTTTTTAAATATTCTAAATGAAAAGAAAGCTGAAATTTCTTACATAGGGTGAAACACAAATTGAATTTATATGCATTATAATCTCTCATACCTCCTCTGGGAAGAAAATACACTGTTATGCATTTGTAAGTGCCTAGAGGTGTAGGGCAACAATATCTTTAAAGTCAACATGAGGGGATGTAAAAAAATATATTACATGCTTTATTAATACTGCAGTCATTGATGCCAATGTAAGTGTGTTCAGTAGACTAAATGTACTTAAAATCTGATTTTGAAGAAAAAGAGAAATAGAAGACTTACTTATATAAAGTCTAAATGTAGTTTAAAAATATGTCTTTGTTGCTTTTTGGTAAGTAAAAATCATGGTGAATTAGTGATGTTACTACATACCACTACTCACTCAGCCTTTCTCCTCCAACATCCACCAGAGAGCCAAAGGAAATGGCAGAGAAACCGATATGCCACATTTTGTTGGCTTATTTTGGAAGCTAAACCCAAAAGCAAGAAAACTTGGTTAAGGTAGGTTAAAATTTTAAGAAAGTACTTTAGAAAGTACTCTAGATGTGTAAATTCTCTTAAAATAATACATATACACAATTCTTGAAAAAGATGTTATTTAATGTTAGAAACAAGTACACCAAATATATGAGAGATCTTTATGAGAGATTATTACAGTTTTTGCATTTTAGTATCTTCTTCTTACTACATGGAATGTCAACTTCGTCATAATGCAAGCAACCGTATATGGGTGCCTATCTTCCTGGACTTTCTATTACACTCTATTTTTCTGTTTTGCTATCTTTATATGAATAACGCAACTGTCTTTATCACTATAACTCTCTATTGAATCCATATTTGATATTGTTAGTGCACTAGCTTTACTTTTATTCTTTAAAATATTCTTAGATACATTTTCCCTTTGCACTTTCATATATATTTTATAAGATGCTTGTTAATTTACACACAGCCATAATTTACACATACTGTTATGATTTTGACTGAAAATAAATTGAATTTAAAGACCAATTTTTAGGGAGAATTACATCTATACCATAGTAAGTCTTCTAATTCACAAACGGGATATATTATCCCATTTATATAGGGTCTTGATTTTTCTAACTACTGTTTTACATTTTTCATTCTTTAGATACTGCACAATTTTTTTTTAATTTATAATACTGGCTTCTGGTTCTATTATACATGACATCCTTTTTAAAATCATTTTTTTCTTTCTTGCTGGCTTACAAAAATATAATTACTGTATATTGACATTGTATTTAGTGACTTTATAAAGTTCATTAATTAATATAAAATATTTATGGGCTCAAGTTTTCTACATTCACAATTACGTTTTGTGCAGGAAATGAGTGGTTTTTTTTCTTTCTGATTATGAAATATTTTTCTCTATATACTGAATAGAAGTAAATATTAAAAACATAAAATATATTCTGGTCTTGCTGTTTTTATTCAAGGAAAATTTTCAACTTATCTTTATTATGATGCATGCTTAACTTTTTAGTTTAATTTTTTGAATATAAGAAAATTTTCTGTATTCTTGGTTTGCTAACAGTTTTTGTCATGAATGGATATTTGTAAGTAGATACTGAGTTTTATAAAATGTTTCTTCATGAAACTATTTGATAATCATAGGATATAACTCCTTTTAAAATTTTTCTTTTAATGTGAATTGTATTGAATAATTTTCAATTTGTTGATATTTATTTAGACTTTTGCACTTATGGTCATGAGAAAAATTGGTCTGCTCTTTCCTTTTCTTTAAACAGCTTTGTCAGGTTTTGTTATCTAGGTTTTATAGACCTCATAAAATGATTTGAAATGTGATCCTCCCTTCTCATACTTTTGGATAATCAGGATGAGCTTGGATAGTTTGGTATTATTTTTTTCCATAAATATTTGAGAGAATTAACCAGTGAAGCCATATGTTCAAAAGTTTGTGTGTGAAGAGGCAACGCACGGAATGGGAGAGGATATTTGCAAATGACACTATAGACAATGGGCTGATATCCAAGATCTATAAAGAACTACTCAAACTCAACATCCAAAAAGAAGATGAACACATCAAAAATGGGCAGGTGACATAAAGAGGCACTTCTCCATAGAAGATATACAAATGGCTAACAGACACATGAAAAAATGTTCATCGTCACTAGCTATAAGGGAAATTCAAACCAAAACTGAGATACCACCTTACAGCAGTCAGAATGGCCAAAATTAACAAGTCAGGAAACAACAAGTGTTGGAGAGGCTGCAGAGAAAGGGGAACCTTCTTACACTGTTGGTGGGAATGCAAGTTGGTGCAGCCACTTTGGAAAACAGTGTGAACATTCCTTAAAAAATCAAAAATAGAGCTACCCCATGACCCTGCAATTGCACTACTGGGTATTTACCCCAAAGATACAGATGTAGTGAAAAGAAGGGCCATATGTACCCCAATGTTCATAGCAGCAATGGCCACAATTGCCAAACTGTGGAAAGAGCCAAGGTGCCCTTCAACAGATGAACGGATAAAGAAGATGTGGTACATATGTACAATGGAATACTATGCCTCCTTCAGAAAGGATGAATATCCAACTTTTGTAGCAACATGGACTGGATTGGAAGAGATTATGCTGAGTGAAATAAACCAAGTAGAGACAGTCAAGTATCACATGGTTTCACTTACATGTGGTGCATCAGGGGTAATATAGAGGACAGTAGGAGAAGGAAAGGAAATGGGAAGTAGGTTAATGCAGGGAGAGAAACAAAACATGAGAGACTTTGGACTCAGAAACAAACTGAGGGTCTTGGAGGGAAAAGGGAGGGGGAATTGGAGAGCCTGGTGGTGGGTACTGAGGGCACATATTACATGGAGCACTGGGTGTGGGGCATAAACAATGAATCTTGGAACACTGAAAATATAAAATTAAATTAAAAAGAAACCCTACACCTAAACAGCTACATTTACTCTTTCATAAAAACCTCATTGCTTCCAAAAAAAAGTGTGTGTGTGTGTGTGTGTGTGTGTGTGTGCAAAAGTCTCTAAGTACAGATTAAAATAATATAACAGATATAACACTGTTCTGGTTATGTTTTTTTTCTTGTGCCAGTCTTAGTAAATTGTGTTTTTCTGGGAAGTATTTCCTCATGTAAATTTTCATACTTACCAGCATAAATATGTTCATAAAATATTCTTATTTTTAAGTCTTTAAAATCTTCATTTATGTTCTTTTTCATCTTGATAAGGGTTATTTGTTCCTTCTATTTCATTTTCTCTGACTTTGAATTTTCTCTTTGACTTTGTTTTTTAATCATTTTATTGTGTTAGGGCTATAGGTTGGTTTTTATATTTACCCTACTTAGAGTGTAGAATTTCTTGAACTTGTGTTTTGATGCCATTAATCAACTTGGGAGAAAATACAGCCATTATATTTGCATGACTACCCTACACTTTTCTCTCTCTTTCATGACTCTAACTGCTTTATCTTAATCATTTTCACATGCCTCACATGTCTCTTAGGCTTGTTTGTATATTTGTCATTGTTTTTGCCCTCTGTTTCAGCCCAGATATTTGTCAGATAATTTTAATAACAGTGATATTTGTTAGTTTTTTCTATTGTCTGTTTTATTTGATTTTTGGTCTTTTTTGATATATTGTAAATTTTTCTTATAAATTCTACACATTTTGTTAAATCTAGGTCTCTACACAATGCTATTTTCCTCTAAAGTGGCTTTACTCCACCATACCCTAATAAACTATGTTTAGATTGATTTTAATCTGAACGGGGACTCAGAAAACTAAGACTGGGTTACAGTTTCTGATAGGCTTATTCCATTTTCATTTATCATCTCTCCCTCAAGATCTCCTCCAGTTCCAACTAATACCTTAGGGCATTTACTAGGACCCCTTCTTTCATGGTATCTTCTGTGTCTCCTTAACATCAAGAGATTGTTGAAACCTCTACTTCAATTTTAGCCACTTTTAGATTAGCTTCTCTGCCTTTTGCCCCCAAACAGTTTAATAATTAAGCAATATTTCAAGTGAAATTGACTTCACATTCTGCCTCTTCTTTCTTATTAGGAATGTTGGTTCCTCAGGTCCTGGATGCCTGGGTAGCCCCAAACTTAACATTTTTTTTCTCTTTGCAGGGAAGAGGTCAGAGAAAGAATGCCTGAGGGTGGTTAGAAAGCTCTTGCCAGTGTTTGTAAACTTTCTATCTCAGCAGGGTTTTTTAGTTGCCCTTATTACATTACAGGCAAAAGCACTAGTGACCCCAATGATTTGGACCATTCCTTAGGCTGAAAAGCATGTTAAAATTTTCCCAAGCTGTCTTAGTTCATTTGGGATGCTATAACAAAACATTATAGACTGGGTAGCTTATTTCCCACAGTTTCAGGGGCTGGAAGTCCAATATCAGAATGTCGACATGATTGGGTTAAAGCCTTCTTCCAGGTGACAGACTGTATCTTCACATGATGGAAGAGGCTAGGAATCTCTGTGAAGGACCCAGCATGGAGGCTGCCATTGAGCTTGATTTCAGAACCTTGAGATCTTGACCAGTGCCAAAAGTAAGAGTCAGAAGCTTAACTGACTGAGCTACCCAAGTGCCCCTAGAGCCTCTTTTTTAAGAGCACTAATTTCATTTATGAGAGCTCCACCCTCATAACCTAGGTATAACCCAAAGGCCCTACTTCTAATACTATCACATTGGGCATCAGTATTTCAACATATAAATTGGGGGGCACAACTATTTAGATAATAACACAAGGAAATGAGAGACAGCAGTAGGGGAAGAATTATGTATGTATGTATGTATGTATGTATGTATGTATTTACTTATTTATTTGACAGAGAGAGAGCAGGCACACATAAGCAGGAGTGGCAGGCAGAGGGAGAGGGAAAAGCAGACTCCCTGCTGAACAGGGAGTCAGACATGGGGCTCCATCCCAGGACCCTGGGATCATGACCTGAGCTGAGGGCAGACACATAACCAACGGAGCATACCAGACACTCTTTTTTAAAAATTATTTCTTCTAGTCATGTTCTTGTACTGTCAAGCTCAGCTCCTTCCTAGCTCAGGCTGAAAGCACACACCCTCTCAAACTTCACCCCTGCACACTTACCTAGGGCAAAAAGATCTTTAGTCTCCTTAGTGGTTTCTCATGAAATTATAGGTTGGTTCTTGAAATGTTTATTTTCTTCCCCCTTCCATAATTTCCATGTAAGTTTCTGGTGATGTAACCAGCACTTTTAAACATCTTGGCAAGAAGTTGAGGCTTCTGTGTCATGATTTCCTTTCATTCACTCTTCCCACAGTGTACAGAAAGTAATGTTCTTAATTGCAGTAGGAAAAAAGGACTCTCTAACAATGTCTGTGCCCTAATCCTAATCCCCAGAACCTGTGAATATGTTATGTTACACAGCAAAAGGAACTTTAAAGATGTAAATAAGGTTACCAATCAGTGACATTAAGGAAGAGAAGTATCTGAGATTATCCAAATAGGGCAAATCTAACTATTTGAGTCCTTAAAAGCAAAATAACCAGGGCGTGTGGGTGGCTCAGTCAGTTGAGTGTCTGCCTGTGGCTCAGGTCATAATCCCAGGGTCCTGGGATGGTTCCCGACGTCTGGCTTCCTGCTCAGTGGGGAGGCTTGCTTCTCCCTCTCCCACTCCCCCTACTTGTGCTTTCTCTCTGTCGAATAAATTAATAAAATCTTTTTTAAAAAAGTAGAATAACCTTCTCCAGGAGGGGACAAAAGAGATGCAACAGAGGGATTAGTCAAAAATATTTGAAGAGAAGGACTTGACTATAGTTTCTGATTTGAAGATGGAGAGGCAACATAATGAGGCAGGCATTAAGTTAAGTGACCTCACTTGAGAGCCAGCAAGAAAACAGGAAGTTGGCCTTAGAAGAGGAACTTTATTCTGCCAACAGCTTACATGAATTTGGAGAAAGATTCTTTCCTAGAGCCTTCAGAAAAAAATCTTAAGCCACTCAACACCTTGATCTTAGCCTCCTAAAACTTAAGCCAAAAAATCAGCCAAGCCTATGATGTGGGGTGGCGGAGGACAATGGTCCAGAAAGAATTCTTAAGATGCTTTATGGTGCAAAAAGTTGCTTTTTTTTAAAAGATTTTATTTATTTATTTGACAGAGTGAAACACAGCCAGAGAGGGAACACAAGCAGAGGGACTGAGAGAGGGAGAAGCAGGCTTCCCGCCGAGCAGGAAGCCCGATGTGGGGCTCCATCCCGGGTCTCCAGGGTCATGACCTGAGCCGAAAGCAGTCGCTTAACCAACTGAGTCACCCAGGCGCCCCCAAAAAGGTGCTTTTATTATAGCATAGGAGAAGAACGGACTATGGGCAGAAAGAGCTGCACTTGTGATTATAAGGAGACTGGTTACATACTTATAAGTTTTGGGAGGAAGGTAGAGATAATGTAATTCTCTAAAGAGATTTCTGTATGTTAAAGAAGAGTTATAGGATCCTTGCAGTCTGGCTATTGTCAAGATAAGTTTGCTTTTAGACTCTAGCAAAACATTAACACTAAAGCAGCCAAGCATTAAGGAGAGCACATGATAGAATTAGCACAGGGTGTTATATGCAACTGATGAAGAAAATAATGATGTACTATGTACTGTCTAATTGAATTGAAAAAATTTTTAAAAGGGAAAAGAATGAAGAAAAAGAAAATAAAATATCCATGAGATCCTGGAGGAATGTTAAGCTCTGCACATCTCAGGTAATCAACCTGGCAATTAACCATTCATCAGTGGACTGAAAGTTGCAAGAAAAATTAATTTTATCTACATTTCCCTTGGCTTTGTTCGCCTCATCACATACCAGACTTCTGATCTATAGAAACCATGAGATAATAAGTGTGTATTTCTTGGGGCTATTAAATTTGTGCTAATTTGTTATAGCAGTCATGGAAAACTTATACACTCATATGCAACCCACCCCTAGCATTCCCCACATTCAATCAAGCAACCTACAGGGTCAATACAACCTCCATCAATATTGTCATTATTTTCTTGCATAAAAAGAAAATCCTTTCCAAAATTCACAAGGAACCTCAAAGGACCCCAAATAGCCAAAATAATCCTGAAAAAAAAGAGCAAACCTAGAGGTTGCATACTTCCTGATTTCAATGTTTATTACAACACTTCAGTAATCAAAACAGTGTAGTATAGCCTTAAACACAGAAATGTAAGACAAAGAACAGGATGCCAAGAATTTAAATGGGGGAAAAGACAGTCTTTGCAACAAATAATATTAATAAAACTGACTTTCCCCATAGAAACAAATAAAGTTAAACATTTGTTCCACATGTAAAAATTAACTCAAAATGTGTCAAGAATCTAAATGTAAGACCTAAAATTTTAAAATCCTTAGAATAAAACAGGGGAAAAGTTTATGATATTGGATCCAGCAATGATTTATTTGATATGACACCAAAAGCAAAGGCAACAAAAGTAGAAGTTAATTGTACCACTGTATTATATCAAAATAAGAACTCTGTTCATAAAAGGAAACAATCAGCAGAGTAAAAAGACAATCTTTAGAATCAAAAAAATCTGAATATCATACATTTGATAAAGGATGAATATTCAGAATATTAAAAGAACTCCTACAACTTAACAACAACAACAACAAAAACAAAATAACCTGATTTAAAAAACTGGAAAAGGTTTAAATAGACATTTCTTCAAAGAAGATATGCACAAAAAAAGATGGTCAACATTACTAATCATTAGGAAAATGCAAATCAATATTACCATAAGATACCATCTCACACCAAACAGGATGGCTACTATTAAAAAGAGAAAAATAGATGGTAATAATAATAATAATAATAATAACAATAATAATAATAATAAAGGAAGGAAGGATGGAAGGAAGAAAATAACTGTTGGTAGGGATGTGGAATAATCTGAATTCTTGTGCACTGTCAGTGGGAATGCAAAATGATATAGTTTCTGTGGAAAATAGCATGGTGCTTCCTTAAAAATTAAAAAAAAAATTACATTATCCAGTAATTCTTTTTCTTGGTATATACCCAAAAGAATTGAAAGCAGGGTCTTTAGATATTTGTTCACCTATGTTTATAGCATCATTATTCATGACAGCTATTCACAAAAGCAACCCAAGTGTCTATCAAGAGATGGATGGAAAAGTAAAATGTGGTATATACATATAATGGTATATTATTCAGCCTTACAAAGAAGGAAATTCTGTAATATTTCAAAATATAGATAAATCTTGAGAACATTATGCTAAGTGAAACAAGCCAGTCACATAAAGGCTAATACTATGTGATTCAATTTACATGAGGTACTTAGAGTAGTTAATGTTATAGAGACAGAAAGTAGAATGGTAGTTACTTGGGACTGGGTAGAAAGAAGAATGAAGAATTATTACTTAATAGGTACAAAGGTTGGAGATTCCTGGAGACAGAGTAGTGATATACACTGTACAAAATGAGCATATTTAACACCACTGAACTATATACCTAAAAATGGCTAAATAGTAAATTCAATGTTATGTGTATTTTATCACAATTTTTTGTGATAATTTAGAGCTAAATATTTTTGTGATATTTAAATATAAATACATTTTTGTAATATTTAGAGCTAAATATTGATTCTTTGAAAAGAATAACAAAATTGATAAACTTAGGGCTAGACTAATTAATAAATAAAATAGAAGGCATGCATTATTAATAAATGGAAAGCACAATACTAAAGATTGTCCTTATAAAAAAATTAGAACATTTTGTGTATAACTTGATGCCAATATATTTAACAATTAACTACTCAGATGACTTCACAAGGAAATTCTTATATATATTTTAACATAAATATCACCAATTTTTAAAATTTAAATTCAATTAGCCAACATATCATTAGTTTCAGATGTAGCGTTCAGTAATTTATCAGTTGCATATAACACCCAGTGCTCATCACATCACATGCTTTCCTTAATATTGCCAATTTTTAAGACAGGAAAATGAAATAATATTTATTTTATTGTATAGGTATAGCATAATCATTTCAAAACCTAACACAGAACATTATAAGAAGGAAAAATCTCAATTCATGCTATTTTTTTCTCATGAATAGGTACCAAATCCTAAACAAAATATTGATAAACCAAATACAGTATTAGATGAAAACTAATACACAATGATCGATTTGGTTATATTACAGGAATCTATGTAAGCCTCCTATTGAAAGAAGAAAATTTAAAAAGAATTTTATCATTTCAATATATATAGAAATAGCAAACAAAAAATAGAAACTAGAAGGAAAATCTGTTAGCAAGGGATAAAGAAGAGTGGACATAAAGAGTTAAAACACTGCTGTGTATAAAGTTGAAAAGTTTCTACTGATGAACTCTTAGAATGAAGAAGTGAATCCAATACCTAATTATACGTTAGAGGAAGTGAAAAATTCTGCATAGGAAAGTATGAAACATTCTGAGAAAAAAAATTTTTTTAAAGATTTTATTTATTTGGCAGAGAGAAATACAGCCAGAGAGGGAACACAAGCAGGGGGAGTGAGAGAGGGAGAAGCAGGCTTCCCACAGTACAGGGAGCCCAACGCAGAGCTCGATCCCAGGACTCTGAGATCATGACCTGAGGCAGTCGCTTAACCAACTAAGCCACCCAGGCACCCCTGTAAACTAAATTTCAATGAGATACTCCTACACACGCAACAGAATGGCTCAAAAGAAAAGAAAAGAAAACTAACAACACCAAATTCAGGCAAAGATGCAGTACAAATGAAATTCTCACACACTTTTGGAACTTAGAATCACTTTTCTACTAAAGTTTAATATAAACATGCCATTTGTTCTAGCAATTTCATTCCTACATAAATACACAAAAGAAATGCATGTATGTATTGACCAAAATGTATACACAGTAATGTTCATAACACCATTATTTATAATAGCTCCAAATTGATACCATCCTAAACATTTTACAGTGATAGAATGGATAAATATATAATGGAATATTCTTACATTGAAATATCAACAGGCAATGCAAATGTACTTTATAAACCGACAACATTTTATGAGAGATGACTAAGAATAATGTTCATGGAGTGGAGGAGAAGAGATGTTTGTTTTAAGAGAGGAAGATTACAAGGTTAGTGAATAATTTCATAAATTACTATAAATCATATTTTTGTATTTTTAAAAAGTATTTTCCCAAACACAACCTTATTAAGTAGAGTAATTTTATGAGTCCTCAGAAAATGAAAATACTACTGCGTCTTCATTAAGAAATACACACAGTGCATATATAGTTCTGACTAGAGCAAAAACAGTTACATACAAGATTGTTAGGTGAATTTTCACAAATACGCATGCATAAAATGTCAGAATAGACCGATAAGAATCAGACAATTGGTGCAAATACAATAAGTTATCCTGTATTACTTATAATAGTCTATGTGTCAACTTGCCTACAAAATAGTGCACAGTTCAAACACTAATCTAGATACTTCTGTGAAGATATTTTGTAGATGTGATGATGATGTGGTGGATGATGTATAATCTACAACCAGGAGATTTTATTTATTTTTTTTCATTTTTGGGGAAGATTTTGTTTATTTATTTGACAGAGAGAGAACACGACAGAGAGAGAGGGAGCACAAGCAGGGGGAGAGGAAGAAGCAAGCTCTCTGCAGAGCAGGGAGCCCAATGCGGGACTTGATCCCAAGACCTTGGGATCTTGACCTGAGCTGAAGGCAGATGCTTAACAACTGAACCCCACAGGTGCCCCAACAATCAGTAGATTTTAAGTAAAGAAAGTTATTGTCAACATTGCAAGTGAGCCTTATTCAATCACTGGAAATATTGTAAAAGCAAAACCAAAGCTTCCCTGTAGAAAAAGAAATTTTGCCTCAAATAGCAGCATCACCTGTTGCTTGAGTTTCCAGCCTACAGGCTTGCCCGAAGTTTTTCAGATTTGCCAGCCTGCACAAACTGCCAGCTAACTTCCTGATAGGTTAATCTACCTATATCTGTATCACTATCAAGATATACATAACATGTTTATCTACATATATCTCCTACTGGTTCTGTTTGTTTCTGTTTCTCTGGAGAACCCTGATTAATACAGATTTTGGTACCAAGAGTGGTTCTAAAAGAATATAACCTTCACAATAAGTTTAGGGAATTGACTTTGGGGTTTCTGAAATTGGCTCTGTAATCTGATTAGATATAAAGCACCAATGACTCTATTTCCAGAATAAAGATGGCACTAAAAGTTCATGCTGTAACATGGCAATAGATATATGTAAATCTATTGTAATATGTAAATCATTATTGGATACTTAAAATATTTATAAAAAGGCAAGTTTCTAGGTTATCATAAACTTGATACCTTAGAACGTTTTTGTGAAACTCACAAGTATAAGGAGACTGGCTGCTTAGTCCTAACCATACTGAAGAAAGTTGGGAAAGACAAGAATAAATGCAGGGCTTCAAATTTCCAGCTCAATTTCCAGCTTCCTTATAAATGAAGGAAAATGTCCATATTAGTCAGCTAAGCTGAATCTTAATCCATTCAGGCTGCTATTTAAAAAATATCATACGGGGCGCCTGGGTGGCTCAGTTGGTTAAGCGACTGCCTTCGGCTCAGGTCATGATCCCAGAGACCTGGGATCGAGCCCCACATCGGGCTCCCTGCTCGGCAGGAGGCCTGCTTCTCCCTCTCTCACTCCCCTTGCTTGTGTTCCTTCTCTGGCTGTATTTCTCTCCGTCAAATAAATAAATAAAATCTTTTTAAAAAATATCATAGATTGGCTTAAACAATAGACATTTATTCTCAGAGTTCTTGAGGCTGGAAAGTCCAAGACCAAGGTTTGACTTCCGATAAGGGCTTTGTTCTTGACTTGTCACATTCTTGCTGTGTCCTCAACATGGTCTTTCCTTGTTGCCTATGTATATAGATATCTCTCTCCTCTTTTTATAAAGTCATCAATCCTTTTAGTATAGGACCCCACCCTTATGAACTTGTTTAATCTTAATTGCCTCCTAAAAGCCCTATTTCCAAATAGTAGGGCTTCAGTATATGAGTTTGGAGAAGGGCACAATTCAGTCCATATGAGTCATTATGTCTGACCTAAAAGGAACATTTAAATCCTATAGCCACAGGGCTGACATTGCTGAAAACCAAACACAGAACCTCATCCTGTGAGTAGTTTGTATTATATAGTATACAGTGAGTGTATACAGTGGTATATTGTATACACTGGTATACTGAATACTAAAGGCTTAGAGAGAATGGGATATTGGCCTGGTTTTATTACACAAGAAATCCTCACCCACCTGGGTAGGGTCCAGAGGACACACATTTCACCACAACTATAAAAAATAAATTTGTGAGGGGAGCCACAGCATTCTTGAAGAGCTCTGTATTCATTCTTTGTAGGTCAGAAATTACAGCATAATCTTATGCCAGTTAACTGAGATTCTTATATGCAATGGTAGTAATTGTATCACAGGGTAGCAGGCACCAAGTGGTAGCATTTATTCACCAAAAATAGGTGCACATGTTTACCATAATGGAAAGCAGAGCAAAAGCAGTAATCAGAATAGTCTAACTCACAAAGACCTATGGCATTGACTAGTTAATTACAACATCCCCAGAACAGAAATAGATGGGCAGTCTACAAAATTCTTATTTGGTCTGTATAAATGGAAGAGTTCTAGGTGGAATGAACAGAAGTCTAACCTGAATCACCAAAACAGAGAATTATGACCCTTCAATCAATTCCTAGAGTTGAGCTAGTTTATGGAACCAGAGCTCTTTGAATAAAGGAGAGGCTGATTACCCTTGTAGAAGGATTCTGCTATACTGTTTATACTTTAATCTTTTCCCCAGCCTTCCTCAAGGGACATACAACTTTTACCAGAGTAATTCTGCTTAGAGAAAAAGAAGATTTTTTTTAGTGATTACTAGACACTGGCACTGAATTGATGCTAGTTCCAAGAGAGCTGAAACATCATTGTGGTCTACCAGTCAGAATAGGGGCTATGGAGCTAAGTGATCAATGAAGTTTTAGGTCATGACCATCTCACAGTGGGTTTAATGGGTCCCTAAACATACCCTGTGTTTATCTGCACCCTTCAGAAATGCATAATTTGAAGAGACATACTCAACAACTGACAGAATTCAAATACTAGTTCCTTCACTTATGGAGTGAGTGTAATAGCAGGAAAGGCCAAGTGGAGCCACTAGAATTGTTTCCACTAAGGAAATAGGAAATCCAAAGTAATACCTCATTCCTGGATAGATGGAAAAATTAGTGCCACCATCAAGGACTGGAAGACAACAGGGGTAATGATATTCACCTCTTCCCCATTAAATCTGCTTATTTGGCCTCTGTAGAAAACAGATGGATCTTGAAAAAAGCAGTGGATTATCATAAGCAAAACCAGGTGATGACTGCAATCACAGCTACTATTCCAGATGTGGTTTTGTTACCTGAGCAAATTAACATATCCCTGGTACCTGGTATATAGAACTTATCTGACAAATGCCTTTTCCTCTAAACCTATTTTGATAAAGACCACCAGAGACAGGTTGTTTTTATCTGGCAAGCCAATAATAAATCTTCACTCTCCTAACTCAGAGGTATATTGACTCCCCAGACCTCTGTCATAATTTAGTCCACAAAGACCTTGTTCACCTTTCCCTTCCACAAGACATCATCACAGTATTCTATTAAGTTGATGGCATTTTGCTGACTGGACCTAGTAAGTAGCAGCAACAACTCTAGTCAAACTCTGCCAAATGGTGGGGAACAAATGTAACAAAAATTTAGGTACCTTCCACTCCACTGAAATTTCTAGGTGTCTAGTGTTGTGAGGCATATTGAAATACCTTTCTAAGGTCTTGCATCTGATTCCTCCTATCATTAAGGAAAAAAAAGGAACCCAATGATAAATAAGCCTCTGAATTTTGGAGGTAATGGATTCTTTGTTTGGTTGTGTTAGGCCATCCCATTTACTGAGTGGCCCCCAAAGCCTGCTAGGTCTGAATGGGGCTAGTTTTGAGAAGAAGAAAGGGGTCAGTAACAGCTCCAGGCCACCACGAAAGTTGCTTTACCATGTGGACCATATGATATAGCAGATCCAATGATACTTGAAGTTTCAGTGGAAGATGGAGATACTATTTGGAAAATTTGGGAGGCTCCTATAGATGGATCACAGCACAGATTCTTATGAATTTGGAGTAAAGCTCTTCCATCCTCTACAGGTAACTACTCTTCTTTTAAGAAGCATTTTTTTGGTTCACTAGTAGGGCTAATAGGGCTTAAGCCACTTAACCATGGGTCACCAAATTCCCATGGAACCTGAGCTACCCATCATGAACTAGGTGTTACATGACCCACAAAGCTACAAAGTTGGGGATGCACAACAGTATTCCATTATCAAACAGAAGTGGTATAGAAAACACTGGGCCTGAGGGAGTCCTGAAAGCATAATAAATACATGAGTAAGTGGCCCAAATGCCCATGGTTCCCACTTCTGCTGCACTGTCTTCTCTCTCCTAGCCTGTATCTATGTGCTCATGGGAATTTCATTACTATCATTTGATTGATGAAGCAAAAACTCAGCCCTGATTTACAGATGGTTCTGTGTAATATATAGGCACCACCCCAAAGAGGACAGCTACAGCACTAAAGCCCTTTTCTGTAAACTTGATAAAGGGCAGTGGTCTACAGAAATCCTTCCAGTGGGTAGAACTTCAAGCAGTATATCTGGTGGTCAATTTTTTTTTGGAAAGAAAAATGGCCACATGTATGATTTTGTATATTTCTTCAGAGGCTGTGGCCAGTGGTTTGTCTGGATGGTCAGGGACTTGAGAGGAACCTGATTTAAAAATTGTAACCAATTTGGATTCCTCATGTCTGTGAATTGATGGGCTGAGAAAATAATTACTATACTTGCTGGGTTAATTTATTCTAATTAGTAAGGGAAAATTGATTTGCTTCCACATGACAGAAGTAAAAAAGAATATGTCTGGAATATAGAAGATCCCTTAGGGTATTTCAGAACCACCATGCCCTGTGATTATAATCCACAGAAAACTTGAACAACCCCAAATCAGGAAAAACTACTAATATCCAGATACATCATGAATGAAAGTTTGGGGCACCCCATGAGGCAAAGAACCATTACCAGCTGTGGGACTTGCTGAGGACAAAGGAAATACAGAATGGGTAGTTAAAGTAGTTACAAATACCAGCCATGATCATGTGACTAGTTGAGGCAATAAAGACTGTAACTGTTATGAGTATTCTTCCTTATTTTGTTGTAAATACATCTGCATGCATATATAATATATAATAAATATTTTTATTATCTTCCTTTTCCTAACTACTTATACACCGCAGGATATATTCATAATAGTTAGGTTTATATGACAGAACTTAAGTTACAGAATAACATGGAGAAGAATGAACGTCTCCTAAAGATTTCAAATCCCCTTCTGGGAAAAGAGCCATACATTCTTGTTCTACACAAACGGTATCTCATGTTATATGGAATTATGGCATTGTTTATTTATAGGTTGAGAAGATGTATATGGGTGCCAAGTTGACAAGGGATAGACTGATGAATAGTTTTATGTATCAATTTGGCTAGGCTATAATGCCTAGTTATTCAAGTACTAATCAATTGTGTCGCTGTGAAGGTATTTTGTAGTTGTGGTTAACATCTATAATCAATTGACTTTAAGCAAAAGAGATCATTCTTATAATGTGGGATGGCCTCAGCCTATTAGTTGGAATCCTTAAAAGAAAAACTAAATTTTAGTTTTATTTAATCTTTAAATCTTTAAAATTAAAGATTTTATTTATTTGACAGAGAGAAACACAGTGAGAGAGGGAACACAAGCAGGGGGAGTGAGAGAGGGAAGAGCAGGCCTCCCACCGAGCAGGGAGCCCAATGTGGGGCTCGATCCCTGGTCTCCGGGGTCATGACCTGAGCCGAAGGCAGTCACTCAACCAACTGAGCCACCCAGGTGCCCCAAAGCTACCCCTATTAAATTTTCTTTATGGAAGAAAAAAATCTGCCTCAAAACTCCAGCATTAACTCCTACCTAGGAGTTTCATCTGCCAGCCTGCCATACAGATTTTAGAGTTGCTAGTCCCTACAATTATGTATTTCAATGTCTTGACATTTCTCCCCCCCCACATCATATACACATACACATATGCACACACACACACACACACACACACACACACACACACACACACACACCACAGGTTCTGTTTCTAATGGAGAACACTAACACACTAGTCCTGAATGTTTTTTATATTACTCAGTTAGGCACCTATTAATATAGTGTGCTGTGTAGAATTTTTTACTGGCACCTAGATGTTAACCTAACATTCAATGACTATGAAAATGTTTACAAGGTTTGAACTTTGTGGAGGGCTGTATTTCCTCCTAAACAAATAATACATCTTTCATGTTATTCTTGTTTCAAAAGGTAAAAGGAACAGAATATTTTCTGATAAAGGATGCTTATTACTTGAAATTTGTGGATAGAGCTCTTACATTATGAAAGCCCCCAACTTGGCTAACTTTACTGCTTTTGGAAGAACCATAATATAGACATGGATATAACAATATCTTTAGACTGACATCTCAGAAGACGGTATATATTTTTAAGTGAAATGTTGAAGAAATTATCAGTGGAGTGTCAATATGGAAGAAAAACGTTACCATTCAATTTACTGTGTTTATAGAGCTATACTGTATTTTTCCTTTTCATATAAGTATTTTATAACCTCCAAACTCTAACCACACTTGTCTCCTGATATTCTTAGCTAAAATTTAAGTATTAAATGAATAAAATATATCCATAGAAAAGTCATTCCTCATCCCCACTATAGTCTCCTAGCATCAAATCCCAGACATAATCACAATCAATTGCTTTATAAAAATCTTTGATTGCTTAATGTGAAGGCTGGGACAATAGCAAAAATAAGTTTGAAAAATAAAAATGAAAATCAGTTATGATCTCACAAGTAAACACAATTTTTATTTTTGGATATAAGCTTTAATTTTTTATTTACATAGATATTCTGCATAATTTGTCACATTGTATGTGATGTATATATTATGTAATACTTATATGTATATATATTACATAATATAAATAAAAAACATATAATATTCTATGCATCTACATACTCCATAATTGTTATTTTAAAAGCTGCATAGAAACAAGATTAAGTAGGAGTTCAGGGTATAGGTAACACTCAAGAAAAGGGAAAGAGTTATCCCATGCAAAATCCTTTTCCTGGATCTTTTGACCAAAATCTACAATGTTCATTGAACAAAATGTGCAAAGCTAAATACCTATTAATGGTTATTTCCAATTTAATGCAATTTAGGTCATGCTGTATCATAGGTAAGAAAAGCTTATGGCTACTCTTATCAGAAACCTAAATAAAATTTCTTAGAAACAAATAAACAAACAAACAAAAAGCCTGAGGTCCTGAGTCCAGCTCTAATTTTCTTTTCTAAGGATACATCAATGGTTTAGGTTTTACTGTATTTCTGCCTTTTATCCTTTCTCACATGGCACCTATACGTAACATCATCAGATGGCTGCAAGAATCCCAGCCATCATATGTAATGTCAGACAAAGGCCATCAACTATTTCTTGAGAGATTTCTTTATTTATAACTTGTGTGTTATTTGTTTTGTATGAAAACATAATTAAATAAGCATAGCTCTAGCAACACGTGTATGAAAAGCTTATACGGATATATGTGTGTGTATAAATACACACACATATATGTATATATAATTTTAAAAGTAATTATTACCCAAGTAACACATTTATATGAAAAGATATATCTGAAGGAGAGGTCTCAAGGAAGTTGACAAGAAAATAGAAGTTGACAGATTCATCTAGAAGTCAACTACACCATTCAGCATAAGACTTTGATGACAGCAGCCCTGTGCATCCCAGTAGATTGAAGATAATGCCTACCCTGGAATATCAGAAGTGATGCTGGCTCCTTTAGCCTTGAGGATAAAGTGAAAGTGCCTGATAAAGGAGATTTCTGACAGTTTCTGGGACTGTTTTCCATGAGAAGCATTTGTATTAAAGTTGATGTTGTAAGGACAGTTAAACATAGGCTATTTGGGATGACCTTGAAGTAATGAAGACCAATCAAAAATATCCAGCTCATAATCTGTCATAATAATCCAGATATAAGCTAACATAATTCAGAACAAAGACAATGGCAAGGAAAAAAGAAAGGAGACATAACTAAAAGGAAATTCAAGGAAAGAATTTTTTAACTTTGAACAGCTTGTATGTAGGGAACACATTAAACTGATCAAAAACTGACATCAAGATATCCAGCCTTGATTGTCTGAAAAAAGTCACACTCTTGAGCAAAATATACCAGTATTTATATTTGCAATTTTCTTCAGAAAGCTATCTCTTAAATTTAAAGGATTAGTAGGCATTAATTGGATATGTGGCCTGTAGTCTATACATTTAATTCATTTTATATTTAAAATAATGTTCAAACCTTTATTAACAGTCAATGAATCTTTACTCATTTATACTGTTTTCAGCTTTCTCTAAATGTTTAGATGTACCTTGACAGCTATTTTATTCTTCAGTAGAATAAGACAGCCACATCTGGAAGTCTCAAAATGCCGGGTGAGGAGGTTTTAAGACTTTCAGAATTTCTGTGTCAAGGCCATTGTTCCTAGTTTCTTTACTGAACATAGCATCATGGTGAATAATTTCGAACCTCTAATTGATTATTTTTCTTGTTTGGACAAGAATATTTTCTTCAGTAAATGAATTCCTCTAAAAGCCCATAGGAGAAGCAAACCTGCTTTGACACCTTCATTTTACTCTATAAGATGAGTGATTTGTGAGTGAATTGAGGGAATTCTACAGAACCATTTTTAAAATAGTTGTGTAAAAACGTCTCATTGTGTAGATCACTGTATACTTTCCAACAGTTATTGGATACTTGGGAAATGGGAGAGGAAGTTGTTTTATTACTATTTCAGTCTCTTTAAAGTTTGAAGTTAAAAATATGATTAGTTACTCAGAAAGTAATAAATTAGCTTTTGACAAAAAACCCAAATTCATCATTTGGAACCCAAACTCCAAATTCATCTAAATATTTCTGCTTTTTATCTAAGCTTTTTATAGATTTCAATTTTTCAAAAAGTGCAAATTTCTCTCTTGAGGTGATCACTTTTAAGCTGTAACTACTAAACAGTGTTTTATGTAATGCCTACCTTATACAAATAAGGTTATCAGGAATAGATCAGGTGGAAATTTCCTGTGCTATGTGAAAAAACTTATTAATACCCATCTTTAAGAAGAAAGGACTGTTCAATAAAATGAGGATAACAATCAACCAGAAAAGACAGAATAACCACACATGAACTATAGAGTTGCATAGTTGAAATATACAACCTTAAAAAACCTAAATGGAATTCCATTTAAACACAATGGATTTTGATGTTTTGCTCTTTGGTTTCAAATTTTATATATTTTCTCTTTAATCCATAAGGTATTTAGATGACTATTCAGTATTTTCCAGTATAGAAAAATTACTTTCAGAGCATCATGCCTTTTTTGGGGGGGGGGGATTCTTTGCTTTTGACATCTTATTTTTTTAAGCTCTGGGAACATGGCCTATAAAAATTTGTTTAGGAGGGGGGCACCTGGGTGGCTCAGTCATTAAACATCTGCCTTTGGCTTAGATCATGATCCTGGAGTCCTGGGTTTGAGTTCCGTATCAGGCTCCCTGCTCAGTGGGAACCCTGCTTCTCCCTCTCTCACTCCTCCTGCTTGTGTTTCCTCTCTGGCTGTGTTTCTCTCTGTCAAATAAATAAAATCTTTAAAAAAATTTGTTTGGGAGAATATATTAAATTTTTGTTTGCAGCCAAGCTCAAAATTGATATTTGTAAGCTTTATACAAATGAAATAGATTACTAAATACTCTCATATAGGATAAAAACTTACTTTCTTACAGAAGCTAATCCCTTCCTCTGTCTCTCCTCATAAAAAATGTTATTATATTGCTTAAATCCTAAGCAACCATACTCTTTTGGCTTAAATAATATTATAATAATATATTATAATAATATAATAATAATAATAAATACATTAAAATGTTTTACTATGATGTTTCTGGATTTGGGTATTGTCTAGGAGTTTTTGCTTTATGCATTTTATTGTTATAAAAATTGTGGCAGTTTTATATTCTCTGTTGATAATTACTTGTGTTATTGTAAAAACCTGTATGTGTTTTATGTTTTTGTTGTAACAAATTACTACAATTCTGTGGCTTAAAATCATGCACAATTATCTTACAGCTTTGTAGATTAAAAATTTGACATGTGTTCCATTGGATTTAAATCAACTGCATTCCTTCCTGAAGGCTTTAAGGGAAAATCAGTGTCTCTGACACTTCCAGCTTCCAGTGGCCACCCACATTCCTTGAATCATGGTCCTCTTCCTTCATCTTCAAAGCCAGTAAAATGATAACTCGGATCCTTCTTGTAATCACATCTCTCTCTGATCACATCCAGAAAACATTCTCTGCTTTTAAGGACTCACATGATTAGGTTGGGTCATCCCAGATAACCCAAAATAATCTCTCCTCCAGATCCTTAACCCGAGTCACATTTCCAGTCTCTCTTTTTAGTTGAAGTTAACATATTCACAAATTACAGGGACTGGAGCATCCTCATCTTGGGAAAGGGGAATATTCTCTCTTTTGTCATAATTAATGATTTTGTTTCTGGTATTAAATGCTGCCTTTTATGATATAAATATTGCTTCTTTTGATTAATTTTTGTTCATATTTGTCTGGCAAATTGTTTCTCATACCTTCATTTTCAACAGATCGGTGTTATCTTTCAAAAGTGATGTTTGGGTACTAAATATTTGCCCAAATATTTCTGGCATTTAGGATGAATTATCTATTTTAAGTTATTATGATAACTGATATGATTGATTTTTTCTTTCATCTTATTTTAGGTAAACTATCTAATACTGTTTATATTAGTACAAAAGAAAGACAGTCAGCTCGTAAGTGTCCTGACTAGGATCAGTTTAGTTTGTTAGGATAAATAACTTTGGAGGCTGCCTGTATTTCCATGATGAGGTAGTTTCTTCAAGGACTGCATGTAGTAATCTGTACTTCCTATAGTTCCTGTACACTACAACTTCAGGTCTCAGGAACGGCTGGGAAGTTATACTCTTTGCCCCAGGCTCTAAAGGAAAAATACAAATTATTACAAACAATGAACTTTAAGACCTATGCTCTTTTGTAGAAAACTTTCCACCAATACATCTAAAATTGCCAACAAACCTATATTACCACGAAACACATTTTAGTTAAAACCTTCCATCCAAGGAGCTGAGTATAAGAAGAGAAGGAAAGTAAATAAGAACTAGGGTAATCTAGGGAGGGAAACAAAACAACAGAGACTTTGGACACAGAAACAAACTGAGGGACTTGGAGGGAGGGGGGTGGAGGGATGGGAGAGCCTGGTGGTGGGTACTGGGGACACCTAAAGCGTGGAGCACTGGGTGTGGGGAATGGGGAATGAATCTTGGAACACTGGAAAAAAAATTTAGCAACAATAAAAAAAAAAGAACAGATGAAAAACACATATTCAAAAAATATTTTAATTTAAAAATGATAAAAATAACATGTATTCAGATCACCATATTCTCAAATTTCCTTTCTATATTCACTTTTTGGCCAACCAAAATCAGGTTTCTGTCCCAACATTTTTTTTTTTGCTAAATAATATGGACATTTTGCTGCACTTATGTGAAATTATCTTGCTTTATTTTAAAATAACTATTTCTACCTTTTCTGTTCCAGAACAATAAACACCTTTATTACATGACTGAAGACAGGAGGGAGGAAGATTTCTTTGCCTTTCCGGGCTTTGATTTTCTTCAGCTAGAACTCTAGCTTTTTGCCCTCCAGCACATAGCCATCAGCTCAGCCACACTGGACTGGTCTTAAAGAGATGCATGCAAGAAGCTTGCTCTGATGAAACTTCTCCTCCAGAAGACTGCTGGTTTTGGCATTCTTTTCACTTCATCATATTTCTTCTGGATTTTCTCTGATCATTTTTTTGTTTAAAATATCTTCTTCTTCAGGAGTCCTTCTTGAGGCCCAGGACCACTGTGTAATGGGACTCATACCTCTGTCAGTAGGGCGTAATAGAAATCACAGTACAGTTCTTCACCAGCGTTTTGGTGCTGACCAGTTCATTATTGGATGCACTGTAGACAACATCAATAATCCTTGTTTTGCACATAAAACACTTGGAACCCCATGAGAAGTTCCACATTCCCCATGTCCAACCCTAAGGCATGGTCCTTCTTTTTCTTTCTTTTTTTTAAAGATTTTATTTATTTATTTATTTGAGAGAGAGAGAAAAAGAGAAAGAGTATGAGCTGGGGGATGAGCAGAGCAAGAGGGAGAAGCAGACTCCCCACTGAGCAGAGAGCCCAACGCAGGGCTCTATCCCAGGACCCTGAGATCATGACCTGAGCTGAAGTAAGATGCTAACTGACTGAGCCACCCAAGCCCCTGGCATGGTACTTCTTATTGAATCCTGGAATACAGACTCTGTGTGTGCAGTGGGGGCCAGTCTTAGTGTTGGCAGCAGAGCACCCCAGCTCATACTTCCACTTCTTGTGTAAGGTATTTCTCCTAGCCCCGGTCTTGCAGCTCTTGTGCTACTTATCCTGAGAGATGCCCATTGCTAATGGCATGGGCTATGAAACAGTTATTTCTACCTTCCTGAAAGTCTTTTATTTTTTTTCACTTTCCTCTCAGAAAGTCATATTTTTCTCTTTATACCTGTTTTTTTTGTCACTTAGGTATATTCTTTATTTTTTTTAAAAAATGCCAGCTTTATTAGATAGGTTTGACAAATTTAAAAAGTGTATATATTTAAAGTGCACAATATGGTGTTTTGAAGTAAATATACCTTGCGTAATGATTATCATACTTGATATATCCATCACCTCACACAGTTCCATTTTGCGTGTGTTATGAGAGCACTTAAGATCTATTATAGAAGCTCCTGGGTGGCTCAGTGGTTAAGCCTCTGCCTTCAGCTCAGGTCATGATCCCAGAGTTCCAGGATTGAGCCCCACATCGGGCTGCCTGTTCGGCAGGAAGCCTGCTTCTCCCTCTCTCCCTCCTGCTGCTTGTGTTCCCTCTCTGGCTGTGTTTCTTTCTGTCAAATAAATAAAATATTTTTTAAAAAAGATCTATTGTAACAAATTCTGATTATAAAATACATATTAGTCATAATTAATATGCATTATTTTGTAATTCCTCTCCATGGCTATTCTTTAGACACTAGCATTTCTTAGATTTATTACTAGGTCTATTTCTAACTCTCTATATTCCTTTGGTTAATCTTACCTTCTCCCACCTTTCCAAAATGAGATTTATCCTGACTTGGTAATTATCTGGATGTAGAGATTGAAGAAAGGTAGGAATGTAAGGTGACACCTCTGGTCCTTCACTGGGCAGTTAAACAAATTGCTATTATGATGACAACAGAAAAAACAGGTTTTATAAGAAAATAATTGTTAGTTTTGATCATCATAAGTTTGAGATGCCTGTTGTTCAAAGTTAGAGATATTCAGTAGCTGGCTTGGTGTACAGTCTTAAATAGTAAAATATATTCAGTGGAGGAGTGTGTGTGTGTGTGTGTGTGTGTGTGTGTGTGTGCATGTATGTGTGTGTATAAAACAATTGTCAGCACTTATGAGGCAGCTAAAACAATAAAACTAGATGAGTATATTGTAGAATGATCTGTAGAGTAGGAAAATGGGAGGGGGGGGAAGCAAAAGCCAGAGCTATAAATAACACCAGTATTTAAGAGTTAAACAGAAGCAAGCCTGCCTCATAAGTATGAACAGTTAGAGAAATGGGAGAAAACTCAGGAAACTGTGATATAATGAAATCAAAGGAAATATATGTTTGATATAGAGTTGGTTGCTTACCTAGTAGCCATTCCTTCAACATACTTTTATAAAATCTAAATTGTGTTAAGTCAGCAATATGCCCAGGGAAGTGGGGCGGGATATCTGTAGCCACAGAGGATGAATCATGATTGGTCTTATTAAACTGTGTTAATCTCATACTCCTTTGTTGGTGATTATTTCATAGATTTGTTTGTGACAAAATGCTAGTCAATGAGAAGTCAGAGGGAAAATCTTCTGGAGGGTTCTAAAAAATATTCTGGAGTCAGGGGAAATCTTCTGGAGGGTTCTAAAAAAGCACTACAGTTCTGTAATAATTAGAATCTTTATTATTTAAGCCACTAATAGTAATATTTGTCATTAATTTTTTCCAAACATCTCATACTTGATAAATACCTTGGTTACTAAAAAATTGGGTGCTATAAACAACAGTCCCTAAACTGTGCAAAATAGATAAGTAAAGGAGGGCAAATGAGGGCATGTGGTGACCCAATTATATCAAGATGAGAAACTTATTACTCTTTTTATATCGAACAAAAGATGTGATCAATTTTTTTCCTGTTATATCCCGTGACTCAACCTACATGCTAAATAATGACATATCATAAGAAATGAGAGGAAATTTGAGGTTATTGTCATGTGTTGTCTCTTTCTTGAAGCTTCCAGAAGAGAGAGGTGTGCTTAGGTTAAATGTGAATAGTCAGATAGATCTAAAAAATTAAGAACAAATGAGATCCAAAGCTAGAAGAAGGAAATAAATAATAAAGATTAGAGCATAGATAAATGAAATAAAGAAGAGAAAAACAATAGAGAAAATTAATAAAACTCAAATTGGAGAACTTGGATGAAATAGACAAATTGCTGGAAACACAAACCTACCATTAATAAATTATGAGGAAATGGAAAATTTGAATAGACTTAGAATTAGTAAGGAGGTTAAATCAGTAACCAGAAATTTCCCAGTAACAAGAAGCCCTGAATCTGATAGTTTCACTGGCATATTCTACCAAATATTTAAAGAAGAATTAATAATAACCCTTCTCAAATTTTCCAAAAAAATCAAGAATAGAGAATGCTTGCCAACTCATTCCAAATGGCCAGCATTACCATGATACCAAAGCCAACAAAAATATTAGAAGAAAAGTCAAGTACAAACCAATATATTTCATGAACATGGATGGGAAAAAATCCCCCAGAAGTACTAACTAGTGGACAGAACTCAGCAGCATATTAAAAGGATTATACACCATGACCAAGTGGGACTTATTCCTAAAATGTATGGATAGTTCAACATACAAAAATTAATCAATGGAATATGCCATATCAACAGAATGAAGAGAAAAAAGTCATCTCAACTGGTACATAAAAAGCATTTGACCCAATTCAGTAATCTTTCATGATAAAAACATGAAACTAAGAATAGAAGGAAACTAGTCAACATAATAAAAGCCCTATATAAAAACCCCATAGTGAACATCACACTCAAAGGCGAAAGACTGAAAGATTTTTTTAAAAAGATTTTTATTTATTTGACAGAGAGAAACACAGCCAGAGAGGGGACACAAGCAGGGGGAGTGAGAAAGGGAGAAACAGGCTTCCCGCCGAGCAGGCAGCCCGATGTGGGACTCGATCCCGGGTCTCCGGGATCATGACCTGAGCTGAAGGCAGACGCTTAACCAACTGAGCCACCCAGGCACCCCTGAAAGATTTTTTTGACTAAAATCCAGAACAAGTCAAGGATGTCTGTTTTTACCACTTCTATTCAACATAGTACTGGAAGTTCTAGACAGAGGAATTAGGCAAGAAAAGGAAGGAAAAGGCATCCAAATTGGAAGAGAAGTAAAATTGTCTCTGTTTGCAGATGATATCATCTTATATGTAGAAAACCCAAAAAGTCTTAAAAAAAATTGTTAGAACTAACAAATGAATTCAGCAAAGCAGCAGGATACCAAGCCAACACAATACAATGGATGAACCTTAAAAACATTATGCTAAATGAAAGAATCAAGATCAATAATGTGACATATACTTTGCCTTCATTTATAGAAAATTTCCAAAATAGGTAACTTCATAGACCAAAAAAGCAGATTAGTGATTGTCAGGGTTCAGGGACTGGGGTGGGGGGGATACAGAATGATTATTTAATGGGTTTGGAAATTCCCTTTAGGGTAACGCAATGAATTGTATAGTTTAACATAGTTTCATGTTATGTGAATTTTACCTAGACTTAAAAAAAAATTAAGTGAAGGAGAAATACTTTCTCACATGAACGAAACAGGAATTTTATCACCAGCAGACCTGCCTTGAAACAAAGGTTAAAATATATTCTTCAAAGAGAAGGAATAAGACAGGTCAAAAACTAAAATCTATGTGAAAAACGAAACACATTAGAGAAGGAATACATGAGGGTAAAATACAATTTTCATTTTTCTCATTCTTATTTAATAGAATTAACTGTTAATAATAAGTATTGGCAATAATGTATTGAGTAATTATAGCTTATGGATAAGATAAATTAATGACAGCCATGTTTTAAGGGATGAGAGGGATAAACTATAAATACACTGTCATAAAGTAACTGAATTACCCATGAAATAGTGGAGTGTTGTATGAAAATGAACTTAAATTACTCATAAACATACATGTATTATAAATCCTAGAATAACCACAAAAATATTTCAAAAGAAATATAATTGACATGCTAAGAGAAGAGAAAAAAATGGAATTATATAAAATAATTAAAATCAAAGAAGCAAAAAATGTGGACAAAAAATAAGGAAAATAGAAAATAGTTATACATATAGTACATATTAATTCAACTGTATCAATAATCACTTTAAACTGCAATGTTCTACATATGCCATATAAAACGCAGAAACTTAAAGAATGGATAAAAAGGCAAGACCGAATGGCATGTTGTTTACAAGAAACCCACTTTCATGTTTTTTCACATATTTTATTATTTATTTCAGAGAGAGAGAGACAGAGCATAAGCATGAGCAGTAGGGAGGGGCAGAGCGGGAAGCAGACTCCTTCCCCTGTGAGGCTTGATTCCAGGAGCCCAGGATCATGACCTGAGATAAAGGCATATGCTTAACTTTCTAAGCCACACAGGTATCCCCAGAAATCCACTTTAAATATAACATACATCAATATTAAAATTGAAGGGATGGAGAATGATAGACAATTCTAATGCTAATCAAAAAACTTGCATAGCCATTTTAATGTCAAGTAAACCACACTGTAGAACAAGAAAAATTATGAGGAATAAAAAAGGACATTTTATCATGATAAACTGGTCATTTCCCCCAAATAATATAACATAACAACCTTAATGTGCATATGCTTAAGGGGAGAATGTCAAAATGAGTGAGGTAAAACTGATAGAACTGCAAGGAAAAATAGATGAAGCCGCTATTATAGTTGGAGACTTCAACACCCCTCCATAAGTAATTGACAGACCAGCAGGCAGAAAATCAGTGAGGTTACAGTTGAACAGAGCAGGGCCATCAATCAACTGAATCTAACTGACATTTATAAAACACTTCATCCAACAACAGGAAAATACACATCCTTCTCAAGCTCACATGGAATATTCAGCAAAATAGACTGCCTTCTGGATTGTAAAACACACTTTAAGAAATTTTTTAAAAAGAGAAATCATACTTTCAGACCACAATGGAATTAAATTACAAAATAACAGAAAGGTAACCGGAAAATAATTGGAGAATAAACAACACATTTTTAAGTAGAAAATGGGTCAAGGAAGTACCAAGAGAAATTTAAAATTATTTTGAACTAAATAAAAGTGAAAACACAACTCATCAAAATATGTGTGATTTGGTAAACAGCATGCTTATGGGGACCTTTATAACATTGAATGTATATATTAGTAAAGAAAAAATATCCAAATTTAAGAGTATAAGCTTTCACCTTAGGAAACTAAAAGAAGAAGAGAAATATAAATCTGAAGCAAAGAGAAGAAAAAAATAAAGCAGAAATGAAAGAGACTGGAAAAACAAAATCAATAGAAAACTAGTAAAACCAAAAGTTGGTACTTGGAAAAGATTGGGGACATTGATAAAACTCTAGCCAGGCTAACCCATGGAGGGAAAAAGACATTTCCTAATATCAGAAAAAATGGAGGATATTATTACTGATACCAAATCATTAAAGGGATAACAGAATATTCTGAAAAACTTTATTCCCACAAATTTGATAATCTAGATAAAATGGGCAAGTTACTTGAAAAAGACAGCTACCACAATTCACACAAGCAGAAATATATAATTAGAATAAGCCTATATCTATGAAAGGAATTGAATTAATAATTAATTACCTTCCAAAACAAAACACCAGGCCCAGATGGTTGCATTGGTAAATTCTACCATAATTTAAGAAATCATACCAATTTTAGGGGTGCCTGGTTAAGCCTCTGCCTTCAGCTCAGGTCATGATTTCAGGGTCCTAGGATTGAGCCCCACATTGGGCTCTCTGCTCCATGGGGAGTTTGCTTCCCCTTCTCTCTCTGCCTGCCTCTCTGCCTACCTGTGATCTCTCTCTCTGTGTGTGTGTGTCAAATAAATAGATAAAATCTGTAAAAAAAAAAATTTTTTAAAGAAATCATACCAATTCTTTACAATCTCTCCCAGCCAATGGAAGCAGATGGAATATTGTCTAACTCATTCTATAAAGTCAGCCTTTCTCAAAAAAAAAATAAATAAATAAATAAAAATAAAGTCAGCCTTTCTCTAATACCAAATTCTCATAAAAACATTACAAGGGGAAAGTGCAGACCAGTATCTGTAATAAACATAAATGCAAAAATCCTCAACACAATATTAGTAAAGGACTTCAACTATGTATAAAATGAATAGTACAGAATGACCAAGTGGGATTTATTCCATATATAAAATGTTCATTCAATATTCAAAAATCAATTAATATAATCCAAACATCAGCAAATAGCTTATATCACTAAAGGTAGAAAATCAATACTAACACTTTCCAGTAAGGTTTGATACATACTGTGGACCAACAACAACTGTGAATCCCTTCCCCTTCCACTTAAATGAAGTTATTTTATTCTTTCTCCATTATTGTATTATGAATACACTGGGGATAGGAAATCTACCTTTTTTAGACAGAGGAGTCACATCAGAACTTAACAAATAAACACAAAACCTAACATTTATTTCAAGCTAGATTTGTTAACTAGATGAGCCTTTCTCACTTTGAAAGGCTATAAATGCATTGAAAAAGAAAAAAAAATTAATATGTATATATTGGGAGACAGCACCTGTATTTTTAAATAGGAAATAATCAGACATGTCACTGTTGGTGGCTTTCCCAAGGGCTTATCAGCCTCCCCTACTCCTTGATGTATAGAAATTCAATTTATTCAAGTAGCAATATGTGTGTCATTCTCTAAGCCTTAGGGAAACCATGATTGACCTAAACCAAGCAAAATAATCTTATTACCATTTCATGAGTGATTCCTTTTAGGAGTGAGAAGATAAATGCACTTATGTGCAGAGCCATAAGGTAAAGGATACTGGAAATTTGGGGAAAATTATACTCCTTTTAACTTTAAACGAAATTTATTTTATGAGGAAAAGGTATTTGGAGATGTTTTGGTCATTTTGGGACCATGAGGGTATAAAACAAAGAATAAAGGGCTGAGAGTGGCACAGGGGATATATGGGGGAGGGGGAGAAGCCTAGCTATCTGCCACCATTTCTTAGGCATTTTCCAAAACCTGGAAACCACCAAATTTCTTATTATATAATCATTAAGCATCTTTGTTGTACAGTTTTATTTTCTTTAGTTATTAGCTAGTATATAAATTACTCTGTTGTAATAAAGACAACCACAAATATAATAGCTCAAACCAGATGAGGGTTTATTTTCCCATATATAACAGTACAGTGAGGTATGGGCTCTCCAGGGTGAGCAGGCTGCTTGATTCTACAATGCTGGGAAAGAAACTAGGTGTATTCTATTTTGTTTCTTTGCCAATCCCTCCTTGGTTTATTGGTGGTGCCCTCATCAACATGGTCAGCATTTACATGATTGCCATATCAATCATAACCCATAAGGGGAGTAAAAAAAATGGGGGGAAAGAAATTTTATTTTATTTTATTTTTAAAATAGTGTGAGCAGAATGTTGTAGCCAAAAGCTCATCCAATTGCCAAGTTTCTGGGAAATATAACCTATAGTTAGGAGTTCATGCTCCACAAGTCTGAGTGAATTGTGGGTTTTATATTGCTCAAAATATATAAATGAGAAGAAAAAGTAACAGTTTTTTTCTACATTGTTGTAACTGAAACAGTTGTCCAGGAAGACTTGATCAAAACAGTCTTGTGATTCTGAGATTTTTAACAAGATAAGTATATCAAAGAATTTTGATTATAAAATTCATGAACAAATACTGGCTGAATGAGCATATCCCAACACTGAGAAGAAATATCAATATAGCAAATTCTGTTTTCAGATATCTAAATGTTAAATTATGTGTTATAGCAATAAATACAGTGATTTTTTTTCCTTTTCCTATATCACTGATTAGTGTAGGAAAAAGTTCATTTAGGATTTTTTTTTAAGATTTTATTTATTTATTTGACAGAGAGAAGCACAGCTAGAGAGGGAACACAAGCAGGGGGAGTGAGAGAGGGAGAAGCAGGTTTCCCACTGAGCGGGGAGCCCAATCTGGGGCTCGATCCCCGGACTCCGGGATCATGACCTGAGCTGAAGGCAGTCGCTTAACCAACTGAGCCACCCAGGCACCCCTCATTTAGGATTTTTTATTTATGCTTGTAAAAGAGATTGATCTGGATTTGTTCCATTTATTAAAATGCATTTGCCAGATCTGGGAATCAAAGTTTTGTTAGCATCATAAAGTGAGTTAAAAAATATTCCTGCTATCTCTCTTTTTCAAATAATTCCTTTAAGAGTCAAGTTTCTTGCCTTATTTGTTGGTAAAGTTCTCAAAGCAAGTCATCTGATTCTGTAGTTTCTATGTGAGAAGATTAATTACAGATATCAAGCAATCAATCATATTTTCTATTTTTCTGTTCTATTGTATCACATTTTTAGAATAAGTAGGATAACTCCATTTACCTCTTTTTGTGTTAGTAACTTCTATGTGACATGTAGTATTCCTCTCATTCTTATTCCTGACATTGGAAGTCTGTGCTTACCTTTGTTGTTTCTTGGTCAGTTATAACAAGTAGTTATAAATTACATTAGAAATTTCCAAAAACTTGTTGAGGAGGCAAGATAGTGGAGAAGTAGGAGACCCTGTTTCAATTGGTCCCCTGAAGTTAGCTAAATATCTACAAGAACACTCTGAACACCCAGGAAATCAGCTTGAGATGTAAGACTACAAACTTCTGGATCTCTACGGAGACAGAGATCATCAGTGGAGAGGTAAAGCAGAGTGGGAACGCTCGGACTGATTTCGGAGGATGAACAGGAGGGGGAGGCAGCCACCAGGAATGACCTATTAGAAAATAATGGAGAGCCCAGTGGTGGGTACTGAGGGCACCTATTGTATGGAGCACTGGGTGTGGGGAATGGGGAATGAATCTTGGAACACTGGAAAAAAAATTTAAGTAACAATAAAAAAAAGAAATAAATAAAAAGAAAAAGAAAAAGAAAATAATATCCCAATACAAAAGTGCCCTGTGCTTGAGGACAAACATCAGCTTGGAGTCTGGTTAAAGTACTCAAAAAACCAAAACAGTCATAATCAGGCAGCCACAGGCATGGACCTAAGCCCACAGTCCTGGATGGCCACAGTGGTTGCCTGCCCATGAATTAGTGAGCCTGATGGGGACTCACGTCTGTGGTCTCTGAACCACTGGATTTCTGCTGCTTACATCATTGCTAGGGGTGGGTACACACACACACACACACACACACAGACACACACACACACCCTGTGCAGGAGGCCCCTCTGCCTCAGCGTTCCACGCACAGCAAGTGCGGCCACCAGGTCTGAGTGCACCAGGTCTGAGTGCACCCAGCATGAGTGTGACCTCCAGACAGTGGTCCCCACAATGGCAGGCTCACCAAAACCAGTATCACTCGCAGTTTCTGTGGCACAGGGTGCAGAGACAAGCAGGGGCCTCAGGTGATCATTGTAGCAGTGATTGGGGGTGCACAACAAATGTGAGAGGTTGCAGTTTGCAAGGGAGCGTGTAGAGAGGAAGTCTTTGTGTTCCAGACCATCCAGAGTGGAGCAGATTGAGGCTTCTTTCTGAGAGGGTGAGTCTGGATGCAGACAGCTTACTTTGCTCCAAAAAGCCACAAAAAGCCACCAAAGAACAAAAACCTCCAGAGAATAAAACCCTAAAAAACAGGTTTCCACAGAGCCCACCCCCTTGATAGGGAGCAGGCCCACTCAGCCCAAGCAAGACTGACTGAAAAAAATGATGCAGCAGGCCCCTCCCCCAGAAAGCAAGCCAAAATAACAAGAGGACAACCAGCAAAATTATAAAACCCCAACAGCAGGGAAAAGCAATATATTAAGCCCCTGGTACTGCCCCCAAACCTGAATATTTTATACATACAGCCTTTCTTTTCATTTTTTAAAAATTTCTTTTTCTTTAAAGATTTTATTTATTTATTTGACAGAGAGAGAGATCACAAGTAAGCAGACAGGCAAGCAGAGAGAGAGGAGGAAGCAGGCTCCCTGCTGAGCAGAGAGCCCGATGTGGGCCTCAATCCCAGGACCCTGAGATCATGACCTGAGCCAAAGGCAGAGGCTTTAACCCACTGAGCCACCCAAGCACCCTAAAATTTCTTTTTATATCATTAATTTTTTAATTTTAAATTCATTTTCATGATTCTTGTTCTCTTATTTTTTAACCTACTTATTATTACAACTTGATGTTTAGTACAGCATTCCATAATAACTTTTTAAGTTGAACTTTTTTCATACATATACCTGTGTTTCTTTCTTTCTTCTTTTTATAATATACATATAGATATAAGCTTCAAGGTAATCCTTTTTTCCTATTCAATACTATCTCTCTATATAAACTAGTTCTAATTCCCCTATATCTCTGGAAAGTTGAGTCCTCTAACAAAAATAATAAGATACACCCAGGAGGAACTAAAATACTTTCATCACCCACACCAAAGTTTTGTAATCACCTTCCCATCTTATTCTTCTGTCAGTGTTTCTGTGTATTTCTTTTTGCTTTTGTACTATATGAATCTTATTCCTGGAGGGCGTTTGGGCTGGGTTTTGCTTTTTTCCCCTTTTTTTTACTTTTGACAGTCTTTTTGCTTATTCATTTTTTGATTTTGTGCCATATAAATCCTACCTTTGGGGCCCATTCTGACTGGGTTTTTTCCTTCATGTTTTTCTCTTTTTCTCTCTCTTTTCTCCTTTTTCCTTCTTTTGGTGGTGACTTTCGATTGCTCCAAAACCTTCCAACAGGAAATTCGCCTGGATTGTGGTTGATATATTCAGCTATACATCCCCTCAACCAATCCTCACCAAAATGACTCAGAGGAGGAATACCCAACAGAAGAAAAATTCAGAGACTGCAAACTCTGTCACAGAACTACCGGATATGGACATAAACAATGTGATGGAAATGGAATTGAGGGTAGTAATTATCCAAGCAATGGCTAAATTGGAAAAGACCATTAGTGGTAACATAATTTCTAAGGGCAGAAGTGAGAACCGACCTGGCAGAGGTTAAAAATGCTATCAATGAGATCCAACCTAGGGTAAGAGAAGCAGATCCCCTTAGTGATCTAGAAGACAGATTGATAGAGAAGGAAGGGCAGGAGAAGTCTTGGAACAAACAGTTAAAAAACTATGAAAATAGAATTAGGGAAATAAATGACGCCATGAAACATTCCAATATCAGAATTATCGGGATCCCTGAGGGGGTAGAGAGAGAAGATTAGAAGTTATGGTTGAACAAATCTTGGATGAAAATTTCCCCAATCTGGGGAATGGAACAAGTGTTCATGTCCTAGAGGCAAAGAGGACACCCCCAAGATCAATGAGGCTAGAAAAACATCCAGGCACATAATTGTGAAATTTACAAATCATAAATTCAAAGAATGTGTCTTAAGGACAGCTAGGGGGAAGAGATCCCTTATGTACAAAGGGAGGACGATCTGATAAGATCAGATGTGTCCATAGAAACCTGACAAGCCAGAAAGGGCTGGCAAGACATATTCAGGGCATGAAGTGAGAAGAATATGTAGCCAAGATAATTTATCCAGCAATACTGACATTCAAAATGGATGGAGAACTTCCAGGAATCACAAGGCTTAAAAGATTATGTGACCACCAAGCCAGAACTATAATAAATATTCAGGGGGGTTCTATAAAAGAGGAAAGAACCCAAGAGTGACACAGAACAGAAATTTAAAGAGGCAATTTATAGAAATAAGGACTTCACAGGCAACATGATGTCAATAAAAATGTATCTTTCAATAATCACTCTCAATGTGAATGGCCTAAATGTTCCCATAAAGCAGCACAGGGCTGCAGACTGGATAAAATGACAAGACTCCTCCATATGCTGTCTACAAGAGACACATCTTGAACTAAAGATACATCCACATGGGCCTCAAAAGAAACCTGGGGTAGTGATTTTCATATCAGATAAACTATGTTTTAAGCTAAAGACTGTATCAGAGATACAGAAAGACACTACATCATTCTCAACAAGATCCTAGCTAATTGGATTCAACAGTACATCAAAAAGATTACCCACCATGACCAGGTGGGATTTATCCCTGGAATGCAAAGGTGGTTCAACATTTGCAAATGAATCAATGTGATAGAAAAAATCAATAAGAGAAGAGAGAAGAACCACACAGTCCTCTCAATTGATGCAGAAAAAGCATTTGACAAAATACAGCATCTGTTACCAATTAAAACTCTTCAAAGTATAGGGATAGAGAGAATATACCTCAAATTCATAAAATCTATCTATGAAAAACCCACAGAGAGTATCATTCTCAATGGGGAAAAGCTGACAGCCTTCCCGTTGAGATCAGGAACAAGACAAGGATGTCCACTTCCCCCACTTTTGTTCAACATAGTGCTGGCAGTCCTAGCAACAGCAATCAGACAACAAAAAGAAATAAAAGATATTCAAATTGGTGAAGAAGAAGAAGTCAAACTCTCTCTCTTTGCAGATGACATGATACTTTATATGGAAAACCAAAAGGGCTCTACCCCTAAACTACTAGAACTCATACAAGAATTCAGTAGTGTGGCAGGATACAAAATCAGTGCACAGAAATCAGTTGTGTTCTTATGCACTAACAATGAAAATGCAGAAAGGGAAATCAGAGAACTGATTCCATTTACTATAGCACCCAAAATGATAAGATACCTTGGAATAAGCCTAACCAAAGAAGTAAAGGATCTGTACTCGATGAACTACAGAACACTCATGAAAGAAATTGCAGAAGACACAAAAAGATGGAAGAGCATTCCATGCTCATGGATCAGAAGAATAAACGTTCTTAAGGTGCTATCCCAATCAAAATTCCACCAACATTTTTTAAAGTGCTGGAACGAACAATCCTAAACTTTATATAGAACCAGAAAAGACCCAAAATTGCTGAGAAAATGTTGAAAAAGAAAAACAAAGCTGGGGGGATCACATTACCTGATTTCAAGCTTTATTACAAAGCTGTGATCATCAAGAAATCATGGTACTAGCACAAAAACAGACACTTAGGCCAATGGAACAGAGTAGAGTCCAGATATGGACTCTCAACTCTATGGTCAAATAATCTTCAGCAAAGCAGGTAAAAGATATCCAGTGGAAAAAAGACAGTCTCTTCACTAAATGGTGCTGGGAAAATTGGATAGATATGTATAGAAGAATGAAACTTAACCATTCTCTTATGCCACACACAAAGATAAACTCAAAATGGATGAAATACCTCAATGTGAGGCAGGAATAAATCAAAATCCTAGAGGAGAACATAGGTGGTAACCTCTTTGACATTGGCCACAGCAAGTTCTTTCAAGACATGTCTCCAAAGGCAAAGGAATCAAGAGCGAAAATGAACTTTTGGAACTTCATTAAAATAAAAAGCTTTTTCACAGCAAAGGAAACAACCAAACAAAGAGGCGACACACGGAATGGGAGAAAATATTAGCAAATGACATTACAGACAAAGGGCTGATAGCCAAGATCTAAAAAGAACTGCTCAAACTCAACAACCAAAAAAAAGATGATCACATCAAAAAATGGGCAGAAGACATGAACAGACATGTCTCCATAGAAGACATACAAATTGCTAACAGACACATGAAAAAATGTTCATCATCATTAGCCATCAGGGAAATTCAAATCAAAACCACATGAGATACCACCTTACACCAGTTAGAATGACCAAAATTAACAGAAAAGGACACAAGTTTTGGAGAGGATGTGGAGAAAGGGGAACCCTCTTACACTGTTGGGAATGCAAGTTGGTGAAAGCACTTTGGAAAACAGCGTGGATATTCCTTAAAAAATTAAAAAGAGAGCTACCCCATTGCACTACTGGGTACTTACCCCAAAGATACAGATGTAGTGAAAAGAAGGGCCATATGGACCCCTATGTTCATAGCAGCAATGGCCACAATCGCCAATCTGTGGAAAGAACCAAGATGCCCTTCAACAGACAAATGGATAAAGAAGATATGGTCCATATATACAATGGAATGTTAAGCCTCCATCAGGAAGGATGGATACCCAACTGTCGGGGACAGTGCCCCTCCTGCCATGCCCAAGCCACCGGAAAACTTTTGTGGAGGTACCTGTGAATGTGAAGGAAAGCCCCTCTGGACTTTCCCCGCCTAGAATCCGGAAAACCACATACCCTGTGTGTCAGGGCAATATGTCCTTTGTGTGTTTATTCAAGACTTATAGTTCCATTTAATCCTCCTCCCGTTATTCATATCTCTGTATCTCTTATCTGTATTCCTTGATCCCTGTGCCTCAATGGTCTCAACTTCTGTGAGTTTTAAGCAATCACTCTGTACCCTGCAGTAACAATACTAATCCTGTCTCTAGGGTGGGTGCAAAAGCAGTTAAAGATTTAACTGCACCACCCAACTTCCTCACTTTTGAATAGTAAAAGACTGGTGCCCCTGTCAGTCAAGAGAGACAAAGGCAGAGAGCCTGCGAGGAGGCAGCAGGAAAGCCTTAGAGGAGAGAGCAAGAGAGCTGGCAAACAGCAAGAGAGCCTGAAAAGAGAGACAGAAGGAATGTGAGGAGAGAGACAGAAGCAAAGAGAGACTGAGAGAGACAAAGGCAGAGAGCCTGCGAGTAAACAGCAAGAGAGCCTGCAAAGAGACAGAAGCAATGCGAGGAGAGAGCAAGAAGCAAAGAGAGACAGAAGAAGAGAAGTAGAGCAAGAGGGCCAAAGCCAGAGCTAGAGAGCTAGGCTAGAAAGCCAAAGCTAGAAAGCCAGAGCATGAGGCTGAGCCTGCTTCATAGGTCTCTCCTGACTGACCTTGGGTCTGTCAGCTTGCATCAGATTTCCATGTCCGAGTCATTATTTCACCCGCCAGACATTGCGCGGTTCGGGACCCACATCTCTGCCGAGGCTGGCCCCCGGCGGTGACACCCAACTTTTGTAGCAACATGGATGGGACTGGAGGAGATATGCTGAGTGAAATGAGCCAAGCAGAGAAAGTCAAGTATCATATGGTTTCACTTACTTGTGGAGTATAAGTAGTAACATGGAGGACTTTAGGAGAAGGAAAGGAAATGTGAACTGGGGTAAATCAGAGAGAGAGAGAGAGAGAGAGACGAAGCAGGAGGGACTGTGGACTCTGAGAAACAAAGTGAGCATTTTGGAAAGGAGGGGTTGGGGGATGGGTGAGCCTGGTGGTTGGTATTAAGGAGGACACATATTGCATGGAGCACTTGCATGGTGCATAAACAATGAATCTTGGATCACTGAAAAAATAAATTATTAAAAAAAAAAAAGAAATTTCCAAAACCAACTTTTAACTTTACTGATTTCCTGTATTTTATATTGTTTTCTATTTTGTTAATTTTTGCCCATGTTTAACTTATTTCTCTCTTTCGCTGCTGTACAAATTATTTACTATGTAGATTATTCATTTTTAAATTTTTGTAGTTTTCTACTGGGTGCATTTTATTTTTTTATTCTTTTTAAATATTTATTCATTGATTTGAAAGAGAGAGGGAGAGCACAAGCAGAAGGGGAGGGAGAAAGAGATTTCCTGTGGAGCAGGGAGCCCAACATGGGGCTTGATCCCAACACCTTTATATCCTGACCTGAGCTGAAGGCAGACATTTAACCAGCTAAGCCACCCAGGTATCTCCAACTCTATGCATTTTAAAGCTAATAATTTTCTTCTGTATACTGCTATGGCTGCATTTAATAAGCTTCACTGAATCATATTTTCAATATCATTAGCTCATAGTATGATCTACTTCATATTTTGTCTTCTTTTATTAATCTTGGGTTATACAGAGATGTAGTGCCTAATTTTTAAATTACTGGAAGTTTTGTTATTATGTTTAAGTTTCTTAATTCCATTGAGCATAAATAATATACTCACTATGATTTTAGTCCTAGAAAGTTTATTGGAACCTGCTTCATAACTGAGCATATAATTAATTTTAGAAAATTTATAAATGCTATAATCTCAGAAATACAAAATTTGTTAGGATGTTTTGCCTACAGGTGCTCTATGTAGTATGCTATGCATGCAAATTAGATAAAGTTTGCTAATTGTGTCCAGAGTTTTTTGCATCCTCACTGATTTTTTGCCTAACATGTATTGGGAAACATCTGTTAAAATCTCCCATTCTGATTGTGAAGTTTATTTATCTTTTTAATTTTGTCATTTCCTCTATATATTTTCATGTAGTTCACATAAAAAAATTAAGAGTAGTTATATGTTCCTAGTTGATTGACCATTTTATCATTATAACTTTCTTTATAATTAATAACAATTCTTAATTTGAAGACAATTTTATTTGAAATTTGTATAGCTCTACAAGTTCATTGTTGAATGTTTTCATTACATACCTTGATTATTTTATTTAAAATTTTTAGCTTTATCTTACTTATATTAAATGGTTATCCTTTTTGAGCAGCATACACAGCTAGAATTTGATCCAGTCTGATAATCTTTGCAAATTAGAGGAGTCAGACTTTTAAAACTTTGATGTAATTACAGGTTTATATGCATTCAGTGACTAGTTCCTCTGTTATTTCCATTCTGCTGTTTTATTCTATCAAGTGATTTTTTTGTTTTCTTTTTTTGTTTTCATCTTTGTTTTCTGTGTGTTTTTCCCTTTCTTTCTTCCTTCCTTTCTTTCTTCTTTCTTTTCTTTCCTCCTTTCCTTCTGTCTTTCTTCTTTTCCTTCCTTCCTCCTTCCTTTCTTCCTTGTTCCTTCCTTCTTTTCTTTCTTTCTTTTCTTTCTTTTTTGTCTTTCTTTCTGTTAAAGCACTACCAGTTCTAAACTTTCCATTTGACTCCTCTTTATAATTAATTTTTTTTTCTGAGATATCCTTAGTTTTAAGAGAGTTTGTGATCACCTCCTGGGTCATTTTGTAATAACTATTTAAAATACCTGTCAGATTATTCCGACATCTGTGTCAACTTGACATTTGCTTCTATTCCTGTGCATTGATATTGGCTTCACTTATGTATCCTAGATATTTTGAATATATTATGAAACACTGAATCTTGTTTAAATTTCAAGAATAACACTGATGTTTTGTTTTAAAAACTAGTCAACCTGTTTTCTTTCATCTCATACTTCCATCTCTCATTTCCATCTCACATTCTGTGGGCTATGGTTTCAATGACAGCTTAGTTTTCAAAGCATTTGTGGAACTGTTCTGATTTGTCTGCTCTATGCCATCAATATGGAATCTGAGCCTTGGTCTATTAATTAGTTTATTTTATTAGTTTATTCAAAGATTTTTGCTGTGATGAATAGGAAAAGATCAACTGTCTGAGCCATTTAAGGATGAGCCTAGAATTTCACAAAACATTGTTATGAGGTCACTGTCCCAGCGCCTCCCTCTCAAATATATCTCCTCTTTTCCCCAGAGGCTCCTCTTTTTAGTTCTCTGTCCAGAAAGTTGAGCTTTGATTTCCTGACTCCACTCTACACTTATGCAGTTTTACCTGTATAAGAGGGGCCAAACTGTAGGAAGAAAGAGAAAAAGAGAAACAAATTTTGTCCTCACACTCTTAGAACCACAAATCCACTGAATAGAAATGGAAGGTGCCCCTTAAACAGAGTTTTGGCTTCTGCTGCCACAACCACCATAGAATTACTTGGCCACTGGACAGTGAAAGAACAGAGAAAAAAATCTTATTTATTTATTGTTTGTTTGTTTGTTTATGAGGATTTTCACACTCTTTCTGAATTTTAGGAGTTCTCTTTCATTTTCCTTTGGCGAGAATTAGAGGCCCACTCTGGTCTCTTTCTACATTCTGGGGACACTTTGATTCATTAACTTTAGGCTGGGAGATACTGGTAAAGAGAAAATGGTGAATTTGCCACCAATTTAGGGGCATTTCAAATTCCAGTCATTTTCCATCACCTTACTGTTAATATTTACCATTTAGAAATCTCAAATACCTGCTGTATGCATTCTATCCAGGTTTTATAGCTGTATACAGTGAGAGAAATGCAATGAAATGAGTTTACTCTCTCAATCCAAAATTGAAAGTTCTGAGGGTCTCCTTTACTTCAATCATTCTATGAATCTCCCTCTGTTTTTTCCATCTTCTTTCCTGTGCACTTTATTCTTCATGAATTTTATTTTACTATTTCTCCAGCCTTTGAAAAAATGGGAATTAAAATAGGCTAGCAATGAAATTGAGCAGGGAATGCAAATTTAGGAAAGGATGGAGACTTTCAATATGCAGATAATAAGGGATGTGGATGGGAAAAAAAAACTGTAATGATGCAATGCCTTATAGAACCCCAAACAGAAGGGGAAGGGACAGAGTAAAATATTTTAAATGTCAAAAGAACAGATTAAGGCAGAACTATTATTCTTTTTAAAATTTTTTTAAACTTTAATTTTTCAGTGTTCCAAGATTTATTGTTTATGCCCCACACCCAGTGCTCCATTCTAATTGAAAATTTTATTAGTATTTTGGTCTACCTGCATACCTAATTAAAAATTACCAGCAAATAGGACTTCACCCACTGAAAATCTTAGCTCACACAACAAAACATAGTACAATCTTACGGATGCTCACAGCTATAAAGAGAATAGTATTTTAAAGCAATAAGGAAGTATATAATCTCTGAAGAGATACATTTCAGACATTATGATGAAATAAAGGTTTTGCTTGGAACAGTAAGAGACAGTAAGTGAATAATAATCTTTAAAAAGTTCCAATAATTGTAAAATTTTTAGTTATATGTTAATTTTCCAGTCTGATATTTTGCAATAAATATAAAAATAATATTATTTACAAAATACTTGAAGGTATTTTATTTTCATCATAAAATCAATAAATGGAGGAAATGTTAAGTTGAATTGTATTCTAAAAATGCACATAAAAAGAAAAAGTCAGCAATGCGCAGCCCCATAGGACTTTGCATTTAAATAGAAATTGTTATAAAAAAGCATTATAATAGCAGTTTAAAAGCACTGGGTGTGAAAGCAGGCTTGAAAGAACACCATTAGTAATATTGCATATGTCTGAAAGCATATTAAAATGATAATGAAAATGAGGCCCATCTTTTATGAATTGTTTATACTTAAACATCCTGGTCATCACTAGAAAACAATACAATTAATTTTACACTTTTTCTATTCCTCTCTTTTGAAATTGAAGATTCCACAGTGATATTTTCAAATACTTTTGGCAAATTTCCCTGCAGCTTCCTCTTGAAATCTTTGAAATAAAAATCTTAAAGGACTTTTTCTGTGTGTGTGTGTGTGTAATAAATATATCAAGAAAAGCGTCTAGCATATTGATTAATATGAATTGAGGAGTGATGATTTTAAGCAACTCTGGCCCTTTGTAAAATACACTGACATGATTTACAAAAGAGGCCTATATGTCAAAAAACTATGGGCCGTGTGGTCAGTGATTTTCTGTCATATATATTGTTTAGCATTTTTTATTGTCTAGACCCAGTACATATCAAATTAAGAATTAATTAGTAATTCAAAAATTCTGATTATCACAATGTGATTATGTAATAATTGTTAATGATAATAAAGCATATAATTAGCTTCTAGATTTATACAAGTTCACTGGTTTCACTAAAACAATATAATCAAATTCCATGAAGATTTAATTATTAATTTTCTATAAAAATAAATAAATAAATAAATATCAATTTTCTGCAAAAAATAAGAGGATTCTGTTAATTAGAATGCCTTCAATAACTGCCAACTTTGAATGACATAGTATTAGTATTGCCCTGATAAACTCTGAAGTCACGTATTATATAAACCTATAAAACTAAAAAATAATACATACATACATACATACATATATAAACCTGTAAACCCAATAAATGGCAGATGAAGGCTTGAAGAGAGAATCATATTCCTCTCTGTAACCAGATTCTACATTGCTTCTTGAGAATATATTCCTCACATTGTGAATTATGAGAAACTTTAGGGAAGGCTTATTTACATATAGTTTTTCACTTGATTGACAAATGCATTTATTATTTTGAGGATAATTCACTGTGACTGGAATCTTGCAAAAAAAGAAGGCAAAAGCAAGATAGCAGATACAATGTTTATATTTTGTAAAGTACAGAGAAATGAGGAAGCGAACTCTGGCTTCATAATAAATCATTTTAGAGTAAATGAAGCTGGAAGGGAGTTAGCCAACTATCTCAATGAGAAAAATATTCCTCTCAAGAAGCTGAATTTTATGTGCAACTTTCAGGATATTTTCACAATAGTCCACTAATTATTGATGCTTAATTTGCATGCCAAATGAATGGCATTTTGAAAGAAGTACAGAAGACTACTATGTTCAATCTAATTCAACAAGTATTCCTGAATCCACTTACATATTCAAGGCACTATAAAGAATACAAAAGAGATAATGAAAACTGCCCCAGCCCTCAAGCAACTTTTAAACTACTGGGGATGACACATGTCACCATTAAATAAGTAATGAACTGCTGAAATAACTGTCACAAAGATTGGATACTAGAGAATTTCAGACTAGAGTGAAATAGAAAAAATCTTGAATGATCAGAAACTCTTCATGAAAGAGAATGCCATTTTTGTTGTCACTGATACAGAGTTTTAAAAATTTATATCCAAACAACATATTTTAGCACCATCTATGTGTGAGATTCTGTGCTATATGGTGTAGAACATATAAAAATGATTGAACCATGTGTTCAAAGATTTTATAATCCAGGAGAATGATGAGTTCACAAATAACCATGACATAAAGCAAAATATCATATGTTGCAAAAGAAACAAAATATAGAATAAAAGTATAACAAATTTCAGAGAAGGGAGTTACAACAAGTAAATAAAAAGATTAGAAAGATAACATGGCATTTAAAACATAGCATTTCAAATGGTGTTCAAAGGAAAGTTTAGGATTTTAGCTTTCTGAAAGAGAAAAGTAGCTCCACCAGTAAGAAACAATAACAAAAGCTTTGGAGGTAGGAAGAGCACAGGTTTTATTTGACATAAAGTAAATAGCAGTAAATAAATGTAGAAAATGAAATGAATTGTCATACATTGCCTCAAAAGTCAAGAGCACTACTGTTACTTCTCTAGATAGTGAAGAGCCACTGAAGTTTTAAACAGAGAATAACTTGATTAGAGCTGTGATTTAGAAAATTTAGTGGGACAGAAAGTTTTAAGTATGAAATGAATATATATATGCCAGAATGGATATATGAGAAAATTTACCTTTGGAAAAGTGAATGGATCCATTATAATAAACTATCTATTAATAGTCAACCACTGTCATTACGTAAAGCATTGGGCTCAATAAGCCCTCCCTCACGTGTTTAAGGCTAACAATTGGCTTTTTAATTCTTCATTCTTTGAAAGCTTCCAATTTTTTTAGGAAAGCCTTAACATATGAGATCAAGACAAAAAATAGGAAAAAGAAAATTTAAAAATTAATAATTATCTTGCCCCACGTTTCTGTAGGAACAAGTTAAGAAACTCAGAAATAAAAGAAGAAAATAAAGCAATAATAACAAATACAAATTTCCTCAAAAAATAAGAGAACTTAAAGCATCTATGAAATAACAACAGAAACTATTAAAAGTGGGAATTCAGTGATCTCAATATAACTTTGAGTTTAAAAAATGATGAAACTTAAAAACTAACAGAGACTTTCAGTTTCTGCCCCGGCCTATAAGGAGCTCAGAAGTCATCACTCTAATCCTCACAAGAAAAAAGCTGAACAAATTAAAAATGAGCACCTCCTCTTAGACCCATCAGAGAATCAAGGTCACAGTGCAAACTACAGGATCCACAATTGAAGATAGAGGAAGGTATATACAAAGAATCACAATTTAGGGGAGCATAAATTCAGGAGCAGAAACAAATATGGGAACTAGTACCAAGTAGGCAAACATACACTATTTTGATGAATTGCTGGAGGCCTAGTGTGGACATAGTTGAAGGTTAAAAATTGGGTAGAAGGCCCCATACTTTGGTACATTTTACTTCAAGGAGCCTCCTGGGTTTTCACAGTGAAGATCAGAAGAAAATCCCCTTAAGCTTCTAGGAAGTAGAGAAGAAAAAATTTTCTTTTGAAATTCACCCAGAGCTTATTTGTTCTCAACAAGTTTCACCTTCAAGAGTATCAATTTTATTACAGTCTAGCTATTTAACTCCAGCCCCATTTAGGCTTCTATGTGGGGAAACTAGAACACCAACTTCAGCCCCCTCTGACCTTCCTGCCTCATCTAAAGGGATGGTAGTCCCTGAGAAACACTTGTGAAGGTCATAAATCAGAGCAAAGTTTCACCAATAGGCTAAGACCCTACCATAGGGCTATAGAACACTTCTCCTACATTCTACCACAATATCAGTAAGGGTCCTGTATAAAAATAGCACATATATACAATGGAATACTATGCCTCCATCAGAAAGGATGAATATCCAACTTTTGTAGCAACATGGACGGGACTGGAAGAGATTATGCTGAGTGAAATAAGCCAAGAAGAGAAAGTCAAGTATCACATGGTTTCACTTACTTGTGGTGCATAAGGGGTAATATAGAAGACAGTAGGAGAAGAAAAGTAAATGGGAAGTAGGGTAATTTGGGGAGAGAAACTAAGTGTTGGAGAGGATGTGGAGAAAGGGGAACCCTCTTACACTGTTGGGAATGCAAGTTGGTGTAAGCACTTTGGAAAACAGCATGGAGATTCCTTAAAAAATTAAAAAGAGAGCTACCCCATGACCCTGCAATTGCACTACTGGGTACCTACCTAAAAGATACAGATGTAGTGAAAAGAAGAGCCATATGGACCCAAATGTTCATAGCAGCAATGACCACAATCGCCAAACTGTGGAAAGAGCCAAGATGCCCTTCAACAGACAAATGGATAATGAATATATGGTCCAGATATACAATGGAATGTTAAGCCTCCATCAGGTAGGGTGAATAGCCAACTTTTGTAGCAACATGAATGGGACTGGAGGATATTATGCTGAGTGAAATAAGCCAAGCACAGAAAGTCAAGTATCATATAGTTTCGTTTACTTTTGGAGCATAAGGAGTAACATGGAGGACTTCAGAAGAAGGAAAGGAAATGTGAACTGGCATAAATTAAAAAGGGAGATGAAGCAGGAGAGACTTTGGACTCTGAGGGTCCAAACTGAGGATTTTCAAGTGATGCGGGTACGAGGATGGTTGAGCCTGGTGGTGGGTATTAAGGAGGGCATGAATGGCATGGAACACTTGGCGTGGTGCATAAACAATGAATCTTGGAACCCTGAAAAAATAAAATAAATTATTAAAAAAATCAAAAAAGATGGTAGAAAACTCTTATTGTACAATTTTGCTGATGTCATTCTCAATATGGTAAATATTAACAATTCTTAAATCAGCGGTATATACTTAACATGCTGTCAGGGTATTTTAGGTATGTCTGAATAAATTAAAAATAAATATTAATACTAAAATGTCATAATTTGTTCTATAAGTAACGAATATTTTATATAAAAATATTTTGGAAAGATTGAGGTTAAATTTTTACCAATTATCTTTAAGTACTTAGATTATAGTTAATTTTCATTCTCTCCCACATTCATTTCTGTCTTTCAAAACTCTTATCTAGTAAGTAATTTATTGCTCTTATATAAAAATACATTTTATGTAGAAAGAATAAAGACAATTTTAAGACGGCATTATTAGCTAGGGAGCAAGAGGTCATTTGTGGACAAAGAGAGGTGTGGTGTACTTTGTAACTGAGATGATATGATCTCTGTCTTGTTTTCTTTTCAGCTGTTATGATCTTTTTAAGCTAAAATGTTTGGGAATGCTAGTAACATAGTTTCTGCTAATATATGTTGCAATTCTATTGAAGATTTGTTTAACTATTAGCCATTTCTGGCAAACAATTAATCACCTCAGAATACTAAATGTGAAAATTCTTAGAATCATAAATGTTACTGTAGGGAGGCCCTAAAGATTAACTAGTTTAAATCTTTAACAGATTATAAAAAATGAGCTCCAAAGTTATTAAATTACTTTAGGCCATAGAGCTAGTAATGGCAGAGCTGCAACTAGAATTAAGATCTCCAGGGTGCCTGGGTGGCTCAGTGGGTTAAAGCCTCTGCCTTCAGCTCAGGCCATGATCGTGGGGTCCTGGAATAGAGGCCCAAGTCCTTCTCTCTGCTCATCAGGGAGCCTGTTTCCTCCTCTCTCTTTGCCTGCCTCTGTGTCTACTTGTGATCTCTTTCTCTGTCAAATAAATAAATAAAAATCTTTTTAAAAAAGGTCTTCAGATTACTTATTTGCCAGAATATCATATTCACTGTGAACTTATTTATTTTCTCTTTACTAAAGGAAAATCATCAGAGAAAACCAAGAACAAAAGAAAATGGCTATGTGACTTATAAAGGTGCAATATAAAAATCATGAATATTTTCATATGAATGATGTTTTCAGAGAACACTTAGGCTTCTTACAGGTTTAGTTCCAGGAGGATATGGGAAAAACAGTCATAACTTAAAAAAACTGAAACAGAACTAGTCTCAAAAGGGAAAAGCTAGATCTTAGTACAAAAAGAAATTGAAGGAGACTACACTGAAAAAATATGAGGCTATAGGAGATTTTAAGGTACATATTAAGGCATGACCAGTTTTGAGAAGATATAATTGCAGATAGTAAATATAATAAAATATATGAGTTGTTGTATGTTTAGGGGGATTGTTGTTGTTGTTTTGATGGTGGGTTTTTCATTTTTTGTTTTATTTTGTTTTGTTTTTGCTGTGTAATTTCCATAAGATTGACATATAACGTCCTATATTATATGGTCAGTTTTAAGTCGATAGGAATTTAAATTTGAGCACATTCCAAAACTTTACATATTTGCTCCTCACCACACATCTTATATTTTGGTGTCATACTTTACATCTTTTCATTTTATGTATCCCTTAACTAATTATTATAGTTTTAGATAATTTTGTCACTTTTAACTTTTATACTGGCTTTATAAGTAATTAATCCACCATCTATGGGGCGCCTGGGTGGCTCAGTTGGTTAAGCAACTGCCTTCGGCTCAGGTCATGATCCCAGAGACCCGGGATCGAGTCCCACATTGGGCTCCCTGCTCAGCGGGAAGCCTGCTTCTCCCTCTCTCACTCTCCCTGCTTGTGTTCCCTCTCTAGCTGTGTTTCTCTCTGTCAAATAAATACAATCTTAAAAAAAATCCACCATCTGTACTATATATTTCCCTTTATCAATGAGATTTTTACTTTCATATGTTTTTGTATTATTAATCAGTCCCATTTCTTTTCAGCTTAAAGAAGTCCCTTTAACATTTCTTTGTAAAGCTAGTTTAGAGGTGAGAACTTCTTCAGCTTGTTTGTCTGGAAAACTATTTCTCCTTTAATTTTGAATGATGACTTCCCTTGGTAGAATATTCTTGGTTGGAAGTTCCTGTCTAGAACTTTCAATATGTTATGTCATTCTCTTCTAGCCTCCAAAAGCTCTGCTGAAAAATCTGCTGATAACCTTATGGGGGTTCCCTTGTACAGGACAAGTTGTTTTTCTCTTGCTGCTTTTAAGATTCTCTCTTTAACTTTTGATACTTTACTAATACTTTTGACATGTGACAGAGATAACTGTGATTTTACTGCCTTGATAGGGATCTCTTTGGGTTCATCTTGTTTGAAACTCTCTGGGCTTCATGGACCTGACTGTCTGTTAGGTTAAGGAAGTATCCAGCTACTATTTATCCAAATAAGTTTTCTGTCTCTTTCTCCCTCTCCTTCTGGGGCATATATAATGTGAATGTTATTTTGCTTGATGTTGTCCCATAGGCCTCTTAGATTATTTTCAGTTTTTAAAATTCTTCTCACTGCTCCGGTTAGGTGAGTTCCACTGCCCTGTCTTCCAGCTTGCTGATCCTTTCTTCTACTTTATCTAGTCTGCTCTTGAACCTCTGTAGTGTATCTTTTTATTTAAGTTATTATATTCTTCAGCTCTGTGACTTCTATTTGGTACTTACTCATATTTTCTATTTCTTTGTGAAATTCTCACTGTGTTTATCCATTCTTCTTCCATGTTTAGCGAGAATCTTTATGACCATTGCCTTGAACTCTTCGTCAGGTAAAATACCTATCTTCTTTTCACTATGATCTTTCTCTGAGGTTTTATCTTGTTGTTTTATCTAAAATATACTCCTGTTTCCTCATTTTGCTTGAATCTGTGTATTTGTTTTTATTTATTATGTGAAGAATCTACCTCTATCAGTCCTCAAGAAGTGGCCTTGTGTAGGTGATGAATGGTATTGTTCAACCTTTTACTAGCTCTTGGTTGTTTCTCAAACTCTTGTGATTGTCTAGGAATTCAAATTTATTCTTCATATGCTCCCATTGTTGAAGGTTCTAAGACCTGTAAGTGATCCAAGCAGAGGAATATCATTTAGCACTTTGTTTCACGCTGATGAAAGCAAGAGCCTCAAGCAACAAATTTTAAAATATGTAAATATATACAGTTCTGTGGACTACAATTATAATCTCTGTGGACTACAATTATAATCTCTGCTGGCCTCCAGACCAAAAGATATGGAGTTGCCCCTGGGTGACAGTTGCAAACTCCTTTCCAGTAGGTATTGTTGAGCTGTAGTGACATCAAGGAAGTGAGCAAGCATGGTGTCTCCCTGCTTACATTCCCTGGGAACACCTCTTCAGTCTCTAAATATTTGACAAATCTGAAGCTTGTCACTTAGGCTGATGCTCTGGGACAAGTTAATAGACCTTCTTCCCTGAAAGACTGAGATTGTGTTTCAGTCTGCTGTCCACAGTGCCCTGAGGGTTGTGGTCTGCCAAGAACTGTCTCTTTAATTGTTACAGTTCTGTGCAGCTCTGGAACACCAAATCTCTTAGTCACATGGCCCATGCAATCAAGGGATCTACTCTGTGTAAAATGCACATACTCATTAGCTTTAGTAAGCCAGCTGCAAAGTGTAGGATATGGGGTGTACTTACTGGCTTGAGAAAGGCAGCAGGAAAATGTCTTGACTGCACATGCCTGTCAGCTTCAGCAATGTAGTGGGAGAGTGCTTTGTCTGTGCACACCTGCCAACTTTAGAAAGGGAGAAGAAAAATGCTGGGACCATCCAAGCTTTTCAGACCCAGTCAGGGAATTGGGGACAGTGCTGCAACTGTCTGTCCTTTCCTGGGTTCAGCAAGGGACCAGGAGAATTCCATATCAGTTTGCACTTGCCAACCATCTTGGACCACCCCATTCCCTTGCTAGACTCTTATGCAGAATAATCATAATTCTTCGACTTGTTAATCCTATTGAATCATTCTAGTCTCTAAGTCTGAGGCATAACAAAATCAATGTTAGAAGATTATAAAATAATTGTGGTAGTGCTTTTTGAATTTTGTCATATGTAAATGAGTTAATACTACTTGTAGAGATGTATTTAAGTTTTAAGAAATAAAGAAATGACAGCCTCAGGCAATTTTTTACACATTGTAAACACTCAATGAATATCTGTTATTATAAATTTTTTGCTCAAAAATGTATTAAACTGAAGCATAGTTCCTTTATCCTCACATCTTAAGACATTTTAAAAACAGAATGTATATATTTGTAAACATCAGTAATTTTAGGTGAATGACAAAATGTAATACGTACTCTTCTCCCCCATAAACAGTGTGACTAAATTACTGCTATACTCTGAAATACACAGTACCTAAACTTGACAAAATATAGTAATGCCATTACTACCTATCCTGATGAAGTAATGCCATCACTACCTATCCTGAGGAACAAAATGGAAATCTTGGTGATATCCTCAACCACGCTATCTTATTTATTTTAATTAGTCAGCTGATTCCGTGCTATCTTTCCAGATTTATCTTCCTCCCCTAGCCCATGTTCTCCTTTTTCCCCAATTCCTTATACTCTTTGTTGTAGCCATGGTATTTGTATTTTTCTTCTCTCTATACCTTAACATAAAGTCTCCCTGTAGTCTGGACTACACATGTTCCCCTACTCTATTTGCTGAACTCATTCTCTCTCTCAATATATATCTCAAATGAGCAAATGTTTCTTTTTTCCTCACCCCGACTTTTGCTAAACTTTTATTTAGTATGTACTACATATCAAGTACCTTATCAATGCTTAACTTTCAACAGTATCATGCAGAATTCCCTTCATTTACCGAATATGAAACCTGGGGGATGGAGACTTAGAGTTTAAATCACTTGTCCAAAATCACACAATGGCAGAGTAAGGATCCCAAACACAATACTAACAACAAGTACATTATAGTTGACCCTGAACGACATGGGGATTAGAGGGGGCAACCCTCTGTGCAGTCAAAAACCTATATCAAATCTTGCACTGCTCAAAAACTTAACTACTAACAGCCTATCATTGACCAGAAGCCTTACTGATAATGTAAATAGTAAATTAACACATATTTTATATGTCATATATATTATATACTGAATTTTTACAATAAAGTAAGCTAGAGAAAAGAAAATGTTAGTGAGAAAATAATAAAACAGAGAAAATGCATTTACAGTCCTATACTATACAAAATCTGCATATAAGTGAACCTGCACAATTCAAACCCATATTGTGCAAGGGTCAACTGTATATAACTCTTGTCAGTCTATTTCTTCTTTCTCCTGTAGTTTTTATTTAGACGGTGTGATCTGTTGAATATTTGGTATTCTCACTAGATTATAAGTGCCTTGAAAATAGTTATAGGCTCTTATTTAATTTTTTTACACTTAGAACCTTACACAGCATTTGATATAGAATAAATGCTTGTAAAAGTTTTGAATTGTTTGAAAATTTACCAAGCCTTTCTTTGATTGGATATTATGGTAGGGAAAAAACATATATTTTTATATTTGGTAACTGAGCTTTTACCTTAAATATGCTACATATTTTTTGCATGAGCTTCAAGAAGTCAAGTCACTCAGTATTTCCAAACCTCAGTTCTAAAAGTCTGTCAAATGAGAGTGATGATAATGATTTTAAATTTTTGGAATAATACACTGCTGAAATAACAGCATAAAATGGAATAAAATCCTACTTAAACTAAGGAGATACTTTGAATAGGGCTGATACAATAATTAAAATGAATAAACTATATTTGTCAAAAGTAAGTTTTTATACATACTAAACAAAGTCAGCACTAAAATGAGGTTAGTTCTATCAAACACCACATTCTGCTTTCAGGATTAAAATAATTCTAATAGGTGTTAGAGGTCACTATTTTTCTTAAGAACTCTCTTTTGTTACACAGTTTGTGGAAATAGCTTACCTTCACACTTGCCTTAATTTAATATGCAGTCAGGCTCACCCCATGTAGCTCAGACTAACTTCAATCCTGGTATTTAGGAGGAAATAGCCTGTTTCTAACATTGTCAATTCAAAATAGAAATAGCAGGAGGGGTGCCTGGGTGGCTCAGTCAGTTGGGTGTTGGACTCTTGGTTTTTGCTCAGGTCATGATCTCAGGGACTTGGGGTTGAGTGCTCCACTTGGAGCTTTGCAACAGGCTTCATGCTCAGGGGGCAATTCCCTTCCCCTCTCTCCCTCTGTCCCTCCACCACCATGCACTCTCTCTCTCTCTAAAATAAATAAGTAAACAATAAAAAAACCACCCAGTACTGAATGTCAAATCCATATTTAGGTAGAAGATCTATCTTTTTAGCATCTTCATATTTCTTAGAATCTGTTGGTGAGAAATAGGAGCTTCTTGGAATTTTATGGAGTGGGGAGCATGGGAAAACAGGGGTTGTAGGTCATTAGAGTAAGAATTAACTGGTGCCTGGGCAGCTCAGTGGGTTAAAGCCTCTGCCTCCAGCTCAGGTCATGGTCTCAGGGTCCTGGGACCTAGGCCCAGCGTAGGGCTTTCTGCTCAGCAGGAAGCCTGCTTCCTCCTCTCTGCCTGTCTCTCTGCCTACTTGTGATCTCTCTCTCTGTCAAACAGATAAATAAAACCTTAAAAAAAAAAAAAGAATTACCAGTCTATGCCACCTAATGAAAAAACAGTGGTAGGAATTTCTGTGTTGCAAATCCAGAGAAATTTTAAAAGCACCGTATTAAAAATCACTAAATCTCACTAAGCTCCAATGTTTCTTCTCTAAAATGAGGATGGTATTGCCTACATTTATTTTTTTGCATAAGTATGCTGTGAGATATTAATAAAAAGGTTTTTTATTCCCAGAGTCCAGAACTCTCATAGTTTGTTTCCCTCTCTGATTTCTTCCCATTCAGTTTTTGCTCCCTTCCCCTATGCTCCTTTGTGCTATTCCTTATATTCCACATATGAGTGATACAATATGATAATTGTCTTTCTCTGCTTGATGAATTTCACTTAGTGTAATTCCCTTCAGTTACATCTATGCAGATGCAAATGGTAGATATTCATCCTTTCTGATGGCTGAGTAATATTAATTTGTATACATGAACTGGGTGATGGGTACTAAGGAGGGCACATGATATGATGAGCACTGGGTGTTATATGCAACTAATGAATCGTTGAACACTACACCAAAAAACTAATGATGTGGGGCACCTGGGTGGCTCAGTTTGTTAAGCGACTGCCTTCGGTTCAGGTCATGATCCCGGAGTCCCCGGATCGAGCCCCACATCGGGCTCCCTGCTTGGCGGGAAGCCTGCTTCTCCCTCTCTCACTCCCTCTGCTTGTGTTCCCTCTCTGGATGTATTTCTCTCTGCCAAATAAATAAATAAAATATTTAAAAAAAATAATGATGTACTATATGTTGGCTAATGGAACATAATTTGAAAAAAGAAAATTTTGAGATATAAAAAATGAAAATTCCTATTTAAAAAATGTGCTTGGGAAAATATAATAAATTTTGCATTTGCCAATGTCAAGAACGATTATTTTCAGAATTAAATATATGAACACAAAGGAGAACAGTGGCACTAAAATCAAATAAATATTTACAATATTTTATATATTTTATGTGATATGTAGTGAAAACTTTTCCAATGTTTTCACTCAAAAACTCAATTTTTAAATACTGAGATTAAATATCAGTATTAAGTTACATTTCCCTAAATAATATTTTATAACATATACTGCTACCATAAATGGAAAAATATTACAAAGAGCCATGAAATTAAGGAATAATGGAATAATAATTTCATGAAAATATATCCTTTATACTGAATAATTTTCACTTTTCACTTTAGGACACATAAATAACAAATCTTAACTCTTTTAAATGTTTAGATCAGTCATTTTTTAATTACATGTCAATTATATTTTATTTTTAATTTTTATAAAGCTTAATATAAATTCTATGCTAATTCAAATATATAAAAGTAAGGTTTTTACTTAAAATGGTAGATCTCTTTCAATTCTTCAATTGTTTTTTTTTTGCCAGTTTTTGTGTTAGACAGTACTAACTTAACCTATCTGAATGGTTATGCATTTTTCTACATATGGATGATCACTTTTTTTTGTAACTTAAGTATTTATCCTCACATGGTAGTGGATTTTCAAAACATATTTCTTAGTATCCATTTGAAGATGGTGCTATAGAAATGGAATAATAGTATAAATCTCCAGACTGATAGAGTTCAATGTGATACAGGTATCTACCTACTGCCAAGATGCTCTGTGTCCTCTAGCCTGCTGGAGTCACTTTGAACTTTAAGATTGAAATAAAACTGATCATACTTTACACAGTGTAAAATCTAGTGTACATATTATCCTTGAGGCTCCCTAGATATCTTACATTTCTCTTCCTTATCTCTGGCTTCATTTTTTGCCCCCTTGATCCTGAATCTCTCCTTTGTGTCTCACCTTTTGTATAAGTCATTCTTTCACCCACTGAAGTCCAAACTGTCTTCTTCCTGGACAATTTAGGTAGCTCAAAATTGATACTTAATTACACAGAGCAATTTAGTTCTCTTTAAAGTCTTCAAGAGAGAGCCCTAAAGATTTTTCTGCATTGTTTTCATAATTGCCTATCGAGGTATTTTCTTTAACAAAAGGCCACATACATGAGGGTGAGATTATGCTGAGATTTTAGGAAGCAAACATGTCTGTGTCAGCTGTGACTTTAGCATTTTATCTCAGATACATATATATTGTAATTACTTGATTTTATGACACATTTGATAGTAGAAAACATCACAGAACTAGTGATAGCTATAATTGGGCACAAATACAAAGGCTCAATATCAGAAAAATTTTTTTATTTTTTTTCAGGTATAGAATATAGTGATTTTTTACACTGATTATAAGACACACCCGTATAACATGTATTTTATGTGTATCATTTTAGTATTATTGTACAAAGTACTTCCTTATATGAGTTCATGTTTTAATATAATAATTCTGTAAGGTAGCTGTCATCTTCATTTTACAAGTGAGGATACTAAAATTCAAGGTATAAGTGAATTTCCCATGTTCTCTCAAACCCTAGTAAAGGTAGAAATTGGCGTGGATATTCTCACTCCAACTCCAGAAATATTTCTACTCCATTATTAGAGTAATTTAAAAAATATTAGGTATGTAGAAGCTAAAGGAAAACTTTTATATTAGCTAAGAAAAAAGTAATAAGAGCATTTACAGAGTGGTCGGAAAATATGATGTCAAGTAGATGTAGCACAGAAACTTGACAATGTGTTATTTCTGGTAATTATTAAGGAAATGCTTCATTGAGAATGGAAGGCAGAAAATGACTATGAAAGGGAAATACTAAGGTGAACATGATCAGAGGGTCGTCTTATCTAAAAGATACAACACATGCTATATCATGTCAGATTCTTAATTAAAACTGTGTATTTATATGTAGACTATATATCACGATTTTATAGATTTTCACATTGAAGCTCTTCTATATAATCCAATCATTACTGGAGTGGTGGATCATTATGAAATTGGTCATATTTTATTCTCCCTGTTTCTTTTAGCATCACTTAAGGATATAGTAAGAAGAAACAAATTAATAGAATGTACTTTTAGGCATCTGAGGGAAAATACTCTAGTATAAAAAAACCATAAGATAGGGTCGCCTGGGTGGCTCAGTCATTAAGCATCTGCCTTTAGCGCAGGTCATGATCCCGGAGTCCCTTACTCAACAAGAGTCCTGCTTCTCCCTCTCTCACTTCCCCTGCTTGTGTTCCCTCTACCTGCGTTTCTCTCTGTCAAATAAATAAATAAATAGATGATAGATAGATAGGTGATAGATAGATAGATAGATAGATAGATAGATAGATGATAGATAGATAGAGGAATACCATAAGATATATTGAATGACTTTTCTTATGATTCTGACGTTGAAAAAGACTTTGCCTCTATCTAAAACTTTCTATGGTTTGACTATAGTTTGAAAAATATGTTAGGATATTTAAAAAGGAAGAGCAGTTGCTTACAAGTCATCCTATCATGGTGATCTCTAAAGTTCTTCCAGTTCTTTTATCAGTTCCTACAACTGTTTCTTATCAAGGAATCTAGAAAATATTCATGTGTCTTTAAAAAATCTAGTCAGTTATATAGAGAATAGTTTAAAATTAACTTATACCTTATTTTCCATCAAGAATTATTTTAATTATATGACTTTGCATTCTTCTCTTGAATTTAGCCACTTTGGCAATACAATACCAAACAGTGAAGGAAGGGGCAGATCCATCATAATGAGCAGCAGAATACAGAGAGGAGGTACTCCAAAGGCTATTCAGAGATTCTATATTTCATAAATCCAAAGAGACTGTCTATAGACAAACACTACTGTCATCTGTTGCTAATGATTACAAAAGGTTAAATTTTGTGTTTGGACATAGTCCCTCTCCCCCAGGTTGAAGGTTTAGTAGATTCTAAATTTTTTAAAAGATTTTATTTTTATTTGAGAGAGACAGCAGAGCTCAAGAGAGAGCACACAAGTGGGGAGAGAGGCAGAGGGAGATGGAGAAGCAGGCCCCCACCGAGCAGGAAGCCTTAAATGGGGCTCCATCCCAGGACCCTGATATCATGACCTGAGCTGGAGGCAGATGCTTAACCAACTGAGCCACCCAGGTGTCTCCTAAATTTTTAGTCATAATAATTATAAACTTTTAAAAAAAGTTTTAATCATGATAACCACAAAATTTTTTAAAAGTTGTATTTCATGAATCATTATACTCTTTCTTATTACAAGTATACTCTTTGAAGATAAAAGTCTATATAAAATACTATAAAACAATTTTTCAATGTGTGCAAGTCAACTTTGCACCACATGGATGTTTAACAAAAAGGGGAGGAATAAGACCAAAAATATTCAGATATTTCAAGGCCAGCTAAGAAATTAAGGATTTTTTTAATAGTATCTACAAAATGTGTTTTTTTTTAACATTTTGAGCTTTTATTTATTTTTATAATTTATTTTTTTAGTGTTTCAAGATTCATTGTTTTACCAAATGTTAAGTTTTAAACAGATAAGCAGTTTTGAGCATTTTATAAAGTTAATGTATTTAATGGTTTTGTAAAAATTCACTTAATATTTGAGGGTAGATCTTTTTTATATAAACTAGGCTGCCTTTTCAGCTGAGATTGATGTGTTAACTAAATACTGTACTGATTTATAATGAGTGAAATATTCACTATAGCTGAAGACTATGAGCAGCTGGGAGAATGAGTGAGTCCATCCTGAGGAATAATCTGGACTCTACCTGATGTCATCCATTATAACCCACTAAATCCACTACAAGGAGAAATGATACAGTTCAGAGAGGGTTTTTAAAATCTAGATCTTGAAGATAAAAGTTATGACATTGAATAATGACAAACAGATAATCAAGAAAGCAAAGTCACAGTGGCATGAAAGTGGTTATGGATTTAAGGATGTATAAGAATAAATTATATATAATATTTATTATTTATAATAATAATAATATGGTGATGGCCCAAGTAAAGAGCAGTTAGCAAATGATAACCATGTGTCAGAGGCCATGCAATTATTTTACATATATAGTAGAGTCAAATATTATTTATGGTAACCTGGACAGATATTAATAATGCATGAGTGTCATAATCTTTCCCTCTTATAACAAGGACTCCTCCTCTAAAGGGGAAGAGTCTTACTTTATTTATATATATTCCCAGTTTCTCCTTTGCTTGAAAACTTCTCACTAATGGGGGCGCCTGGGTGGCTCAGTCCTTAGGCAGCTGCCTTCAGCTCAGGTCCTGATTCCAGAGTCCCAGAATCGAGTCCTGCATCCAGCTTCCTGCTCAGCAGGAAGCCTGCTTCTCCCTCTCTCACTCCCCCTGCTTGTGTTCCCTCTCTAGCTGTGTTTCTCTCTGTCAAATAAATGAATACAATCTTTAAAAAAAATTCTCACTTGTGTATAAAGAGGAAATAATGAAACTTTTTGAAATGGAGAAGAGATTAGTGCTTTCTGGCAAAAAAAAAAAGTATAGTCAGTGGGAAGGTGGATTGTGGTTGTCAAAAGTGAAAGAATTCTCATGGTGATATATAATTATTTAGTTTCTTGACTGTAGTCCTGGATAGAAAAATATGCACACATGTAAAACTGTATAAAACTAAATAAACATGCAAACATGAGCAAACACATACACACACACAAACACACATGAGACCAAATAAAACTGAGGAAATATAAGTAAGATAGATAGATTACATCAATGTTAATATCCTGGTTTTAATACTGTACCATAGTTTTTCAAAGTGTTACCATGAAGGGAAACTGAGTAAAGGGTACATGGAACGTCTTTTTATTATTTCCTACAACCTCATGTGAATTTACAATTGTCTCCTTAAAATATACTGTTTAAAATTTAAAACATAATATAACTGGCCATTTTTAAGGATAAGTTCCATTTGATTTCATATTATTGCCTGCTATAATAATTTAGGGGTAAACTGAAACACGTTGGAAGTATTAAAGTATTATGTAGAAGGTTTCCCTATATTTTGCTTATTTCTTCCTGATACTGAACACAATTGACAGATAACTGTCTTCCACTACCAATTCTTTTTTTTTTAAAGATTTTATTTATTTGACAGAGAGAAACACAACCAGAGAGGGAACACAAGCAGGGGGAGTGAGAGAGGGAGAAGCAGGCTTCCCGCGGAGCAGGGAGCCCAATGTGGGACTCCATCCAGGTCTCCGGGATCATGACCTGAGCCGAAGGCAGTCGCTTAACCAACTGAGCCACCCAGGCACCCCATTCCACTACCAATTCTACAGTTAAAAGTGTCTGAGAGGGGCGCCTGGGTCCTCTATTTTGGGGTCATCTATTTTGCATTTTAATGCTGCTTAAGGGAAAACATTATGGCCAAATCTCTAGGATAGATTGGAACATAGCTATTGTTGAGCAATACATATTTTTCTTTTTGCAGGTTTTCTCTGTTGAAACGTTAAAATAAATATATCTTTTATCCCATGTAAATTATAGCTTATGTCTATAATTTGAGAGCACTGTGGAAGCCTAGTTGAAACAGTTCTTATAAAAGTCTGTTGCCTGTTTTTTCCCCAAAGGAATAGTTGACACTACTGCAGGTAATCTAATAAGGAAATTAGGACTGCAGGTTCAATACAAGAAACATGTCAGTATAGATACAAACCAAACATAAAAATGATTACTTTTTTCATTCTTTTTTTCACGCCTCTATTATCTCTTTCATTTCTTTCCTCTCTCCCTTTTCTGTTTTTCAAAATACCTTTTAGTTGTCATTCTCTTCCATAATTTGCTTCCTCTTTGTTCATATCTCTCTCCCTAGGTTTGTCTGTCACTCTATTCCCTATCACATAACAATAGTGTTTTCAAAATGAATGCAGGCACTAAATGCTTCTCACTTTAGCTCATTGTAAGATATGAACTAAGCCCACCCTGATACTACTCCCTCTCCTCTTGAAAACCATTTCCCTGTGTGTAGACACTAAGCTACAGTTTAGATCTGAATGTATTTCTACTTACTACATTGTTATGTAATGATATGTATTTCTACTTGCTACATTGTTATGTAATCATGGAAATTATCATGATAATCTCTTTCTGAACTTTTAAAATGCATTTCTTATAAAATACATCTTTGAGTTTATCGTTGAGCATACTTCATTTCTTTGCTGCCATTCATCTTGCACATTCTAGTTTATTGTACACTGTGGGCTATTTTTGTTTTACAAACTCAGAATCTTCTTTCTCTCAGCCATTCTCAGTAATTGTCTATTCTCCTCAGGTGGGGCTATCCAAGCTTTGCCCAATGGAGGTCTTTGTTGGACACCATCCAAGAGGCACAGGTCAGCAACCTGCTGTGATGATAACAGATGTTTTCATTTTTTATGAAAGGGGAAAGAAGCAACAACTCACAGTTAACTGTAAGTCCCAGTATACCTCCTTATCTTGATGGAGGTAAGATAACTAGCCAAGTGGTCTGGAAATCTCTGGCTGAAAAACTGTATCTCCCTGGATATATGTTTGGCTAATTTAGTGAAAGAAAAGTTATAACTCAGAATCATTTCCTCACCCATATAAGCATGAGATAAGAGCACTTTTTTGGTCCTAATTAAATTTAATGTGTTTCTTTCTTGGTTATTCTGGATGTACTTAAGCTACTACATCAGTTTATATTCCTCTCTCTTTTACATATTTGAGGGATCTGGATAGAAATCTTTCTAAAGTACTTCAAAGCCCAAATTTATTCAAAATCTACTCTTCAGAATAATCAGAAAACATATTAAAAGTGTATTTTAAAAGGAGAGAAGTGATTGAAGTTTGCAATGAAACCTAGTTTATAATTATTTATTTAAAGGTCATTTTCATCTGATTTCCCCTGTGGCTAACAGAAAACAGAGTCCTTCAACTCCCAGCAATAATTATAAAGAAATACAAAGTGCACTAAAGTTCTTGATACTGGGTACTGTGAGGAAAAATTTTGCCCTTAGAGACACATTTTCTTCAATATATAAATTCATAAAAAGATCTTTCAATTCATTTGAGCTCATTCCAATTGCCATTTTTAACAGTCTCTCAGCTATATTTAACAGTTTAGAAATCTATCTCCCCTGAATTTGTTCATCATGACAATTATTAATCATTTTTATTTAACAGTTTCAAAGCTCCAGAGATACTGAGTATATTACATGAACTCATTCAATATATCTTTCTGGCGCAACAGATGCCTCATAACCTCAAAAATAAACAACCGATATTCTTAAAATAATTATAAGTAGAAGCCATTTATTTTTCTATGGCAAATGAAGTAATGAACATCAAATTAAATACTTACTGGGCAGAGGGGCACCCGGGTGGCTCAGGTGGTTAAGCATCTGCTTTTGGCTTGGGTCATGATCCCAGAGTCCCAGGATCAAGTCCCAGGATTGAGTCACAGGATCAACTCTCCTGAGCCAGCCCCTTGTCAGGTTCCCTGATCAGTAGGGAGTCTGCTCCCTCTCCCTCTATCCCTCCCCCCTACTCCTTCTCTTTTTCTCTTTCTCTCTCTTTCACTCTCTCTCTCAAATAAATAAATAAAATATTTTAAAAAATAAAATTAAAAAATAAAAACTGGGCAAAAGCCAAAAGGATCTAACCAACAATGTGGGTAAAAAAGGCTAGAATTTTCCTACACTCATAAAAGATCAAAGAAAAAATAACACAGAGCTATATACATAAAGGTACATTATTACTTTGAGTACAATCTTGGAACTTCAGAGTTACAAGAAAATCTACAGCAAGGATTTCTAACTTTTTCAAGAGACAAAACCCTTTCATGCATCTGATTAATGCTATAAGCCCTCTCTTTAGAAAAAAAAAAGTACACCAGAAGTGTACTTAAAATTTTGCTTCACTATCGGTAGTTTAAAGAAATTCTGAAGATCTCTAAGGGATCATATATTCCAGGTTAAAAACCCCTGCCTTAGATTCAGCCAGTCCATATATTTTATAACATGCATTAATCAGTTTATCACATACATAAATGATTTGATCATTCTTGAATATCTCTAGTATCAGCAAAATCACTACTCAACAACATATTTGATTTTTTGGATATATGTAATTGTTTTAAAAAATATTCTTCCTTCCATTTAACTGAAATCTGATTCTTTTATGATTCTATTCACTGCTACTTTGTCATCCCTTTTTATGTGATAGCCTGAAAATAATATACAATTATAATAGCCTTCCTAGGTTTCCTTTTGTTCAGGCCAAATATCCCCTAAATCTTCAATCAGTCCTCATAAATCCTGATTTTGCAAGTTGCTAAAAATTCTGATTGCTTTCCTCCAGGTATTCCAATTTGAAAATGTTCTCTTTTAATTGTAGTAACAAAGGAGAAGTGTTCATGTCATTTGATAAAATAAAAGTTGGTTTTCCTTACTTTCTGTGTGGAATCAAAACCTGATAATGGGAAATTGGTCCCTTTTACTCCCAAACCCCAATTCTTTTTTTTATTGTTACTGAAATTCTTTTTTTCCAGTGTTCCAAGATTCATTCCCCATTCCCCACACGCAGTGCTCCACGCTTTAGGTGTCCCCAGTACCCACCACCAGGCTCTCTCATCCCTCCACCCCCGTCCCTCCAAGTCCCTCAGTTTGTTTCTGTGTCCAAAGTCTCTGTTGTTTCGTTTCCCTCCCTAGATTACCCTAGTTCCCATTTACTTTCCTTCTCCCACTGTCCTCCAGGTTACCCCTCATGCACCGCAAGTAAGTGAAACCATGCGATACTTGACTTTCTCTTCTTGGCTTATTTGACTCAGCATAATCTCTTCCAGTCCAGTCCATGTTGCTACAAAAGTTGGATATTCATCCTTTCTGATTCTTAAGAACGGATGAAAGATAATTTAAAAAAATAGGATCTCACCTAGGTAATTATCAAGAACTTTGAGGCAGAAGAAGATAATGCTCTTAGCCTCTGAATCTCTCCTTAACATTTTATCAATGAAATCTCAGGGATGCATGGAAAGAATATCATTTTAGCTAAGAAAAATGAAAAAAATTCAATTACTTTGTACCCTAAGTGAGTAAAAATTGTATTAAGTTAAGGAAGTAGTCAGTATGGAATTTTAAAAAGTGTGAAGAATTTTCCAATATTATTAGATATTGGATTTGGGTTGCAGGAATGGTACAGGAATGTCCTAGATGAAATATCTCTCAAGGTTATATTTTTCCTGGTCACCAAGATAATTCCTGATTACTCATTTAATATCTCAAAGGCCTTATTACTGGAGGGAGCTATTACTCATTTAATATCTCAAAGGCCTTATTACTGGAACTGGTAACACCAATAAAATTATTTGAATATAAGCTTAGCAGTACATGTGCTAGTAGTTGTAGCATACAAAAAAAATGAAGTGCTGGTAGATAAGGTTGAAATCCCTTCTATTATCTAAAATTATTGAGAAACTCTCAGCTTTCATCATTCAAAAATGTAAATCTTACACCTGTAAAAACCACTGAAAAGTATATAGACTACAGTAAGACTGAATAAGATGAATAGAGATATTGGTACAATTTGATAAAGGGTCATTTAGAACCACTGGCTTTTGTATTGGTTTACAGAGACTGGTACAAAAAATTACCACACACTTGGTGGCTAAAATCAACAGAAATTTATTCCCTTGCAATTCTTCAGCTTGTCCAACTCCTGGGCTAAGTGTGAATGTTAATCCCCATGACAAGGAACCCAACTTCAGCAGGGTATTCAAACCAACCTCAGGGGAAGCAAGAACCTATATTAGCTTGGTTTTGACCTCATTGTCTTTACCTTGTGCTTTTGGTTTTCAATTAATTCTTGCTATCAGCATTTTGCACCCATTTTTCCCCTGACAGCCTGCCCTGTATTTCCAGCTCCACCATCATCAGATGTAAAAACAACAGGTTCTCAGATACTGCTTAACCAGTTCCCACTAATGCATAAAGTAGAGTTCAGAGGGTGGAGGTGAGAGCCATGGACAAATATGAAGGAACTTCCAACACTTACCCAGGTCAATTTGAGAATTTTCATGGAGCAATGAAGTTTTATGACTCCCATGTTGCCCCTTTTTTTTTTTAAATATTTTATTTATTTGACAGAGAGAAACACAGCCAGAGAGGGAACACAAGCAGGGGGAGTGAGAGAGGGAGAAGCAGGCCTCCCGCCAAGCAGGGAGCCCAATGTGGAACTCGATCCCAGGTCTCCAGGATCATGACCTGTGCCGAAGGCAGTCGCTTAACCAACTGAGCCACCCAGGCGCCCCACCATGTTGCCCCTTTATTAACAGGAATGTCTATGAGCACTTACCTCATGCCTGTCTCACCAATGTATATATGGTATATAAGGAGCAGACGACTTGTCTCTTTAGTTTCACAGGTCTACAAATTGAGAGTTGTGCAGGAATAGTTGAACGACATCCAAAAGGTTTGTCTATTCCTGAACCTAATTTTTATGATGAGATTTTAGACTCTGAGATGATCTTGTAATGGGATAAGACTTTTGTGAAAATGAAAATGAAAATATTTTGCATGTGGGAGATGTGAATAATTTGCAAGCAGTAGGCAATGTCCAAGATGTTCCCTAATGATCCTCACCTCCTGGTATTATTGTCCTTGCACCCTTATGCATCCCCTACTTCTTGAATCTGGGCTGAATTATGAGACTTCCTTCAAACAAAAAGAATGTAACAAAGATGATAAGCTATCACTCACAAGTTTAGGTTGCAAAAAGACTATCATTTTAATTCCTGTTCTTCCCTTCATTCTGGGATATAAAAGATGTCCTATTATGGTTCACCCTAAGGAGAGATGCATATGACAATGAACAAATGTTTCTGGCAAACCTGAGGCCTGCCAACGCTATGTGAGTAAGCTTGTAAGCAGTTCTTTCTCTAGTCACGTGTTCATATAAGACCACAGCCCTGGCCAATGTTAAGGTTTTTCATGAGATGTCTCGAGGAGAGGCATTGAGCTAAATCATGACCACCTTCCTGACTCACAGAAATTATGCAATAATAAATGTTTATTGTTTTAAGGCCCTAAATTTTGAGATATTATGCTACAAAACAATAAATAATTTCTATACCAATACTGTGAAATAATTAGTTTAAGGATTATTAACTAAATTTGGAATGCTTCTACAAATGGAAAATCTTAACTATTACATACTGCCTTTATTTCTTCCACATTTTTATGTTAAGAAATAATGTTCCCAAATACTGAAGTGTCATAATTTTATGCTTATGTACCAGCAATATGTTTCAATTAATTATTAATGGACCTAGTTTACTTTAATATAACTAATATAACTTAATATTTTAAATTGTATTAAAATATATTTGAAATCAATAATACACGTCCAATGGTTATACCTTAATACAAAAAATATTTTAAAACAAATGTTTATGCTCACTTTAGTTATTCTTTTTTTTTAAGACTTATTTATTTATTTGAGAAGAGGAGGCACAGGAAAAGATCTTCAAGCAGATTTCCCACTGAGTGCAGAGACTGATGCAGGGGCTTAATCTCAGGGCCCATTAGATCATGACATAAGCCAAAACCAAGGTGGATGCTTAACCTACTGAGCCACCCAGGTTTCCCTCATTTTGGTTATTCTTATTAAACGTATCTTATATCTTAGGCAAGACTTCCTATATTTTAAAATACTGATGATCTGTTTAATAATCTACTATAGATTTATATCTTAGGTTATTATCAATCTTGAAGGGCTACAGTATCTTCCATTTCAAAAAATCTAGAAACTTTTTAGCAATCTCTATAAAATCACCTTGATTAGTTTGGAACTCACTGTCTTCTTACTGGCATCCTCTATATCCTATGACAGGGAAGATGGAAAGAATTAGGAGCTATGCATTTTAACTTTCTCTTTTTAATTATCTTAGTTTTCTAGTAACACTAACCCCTCCCCATAGTGATCCTCAATTTTCTAACCATAATTGAAATAATTCTGTTCTGTTGTCATAATATTTTATCACAAACCTCCATTTATTTGGTATTTTAGAGTTTTGGTTTATTGATAGGTTGGTTGGCTGGTTAGTTGATTGGTTTGTTGCCATACTATATCTGAAATGTTCCATGCAGTGTTTTCCTTTTGGTTTTGTTTTATATACTCCTTCTGTTTTCATAATGATCTTCTTTAAGAGCTACTAAGATCATTAAACCTGTGTTTAAGTGGCTTAATTATCCTCCTTTCTTTCTTAAAAAAGGTAATTCTGGTTTATATTAATACATATTTATTTGTAAGAGTTATTAATCTCTATATATTGTTCTAAGTTATAACATTAATTATATTTATTATGATCTACTTAAAATATAAAAAAACTCATAGAATATCCTCATTTTATTCCATTACATTTTTTGAGCAAAGACTATAACACCAGTGTCATAACTTAAATTCATTTCTATTCTGGTCCATAAATATGCAAGCATCTATTACTAACACATATACAACAAAACACACAAGAAAGTATTATTGCTTAAATAATCTCCATAACATTTCCTATATTCTTTTTTTTTCTCAGACATTTCTACATTTGTGGAGAATAACAGCATTTAATTAGACTTCTAAGTGAAAGGAAATGGAAAAACTGTGTGGCAAACTACCAAGGACAGAATACAAATAAATAAATAAAGAGAAGTTACCAAATTGGCAGGAAATGAAATGATGACTAATAAAAAAATAAGTACAAGTTCACAGAAAAGAAAATTAATTTTTAAAGACTTTATTTATTCATTAAACTTGGGGGGCAATGTTCTATGGTACGTACTAGAATAAGGGGGACTGAATACAGGTCTTACTTTGAAGAACATCATGATCTAGAGACCAGTGGGTTAAGACTAAAATTCCAATGCACTATTGCCAGACACTCAGATATGACTCAAAGTCCACTATCCCACTTCCAATAATATGAACCAAGATCTACATTTTCACCAAAGACTGACCACGTTAATTGGGCCATTTTCGTTTCAACCTATACATGTTTCATTGTGTTCAGGGATAGAAACAAACATTATAAAGGATAAATAGTGGGCACCTGGGTGGCTCAGTGGGTTAAAGCCTCTGCCTTGGGCTCAGGTCATGATCTCAGGGTCCTGGGATCGAGGCCAGGTCAGGCTCTCTGTTCAGCAGGGAGCCTGTTTCCTCTGCTCTCTCTGCCTACTTGTGATCTCTCTTTGTCAAATAAATAAATAAAATCTTTTTTAAAAAGGATAAATATTAATAGATATTCCTGACTCAGTGTTCCATAATTCTAGTATCTCAAGAAATTCTTTTTTTAAAGATTTTATTTATTTGACAGAGAGAAATACAGCCAGAGGGGGAACACAAGCAGGGGGAGTGAGAGGGGGAGAAGCAGGCTTCCCGCCGAGCAGGGAGCCCGATGTGGGACTAAATCCCAGGTCTCTGGGGTCATGACCTGAGCTGAAGGCAGTCGCTCAACCAACCGAGCCACCCAGGCGCCCCTTAAGATATTTTAAAATATTATAAATCTGGCAACAAACTCCCAGTACATCCATTAATGCCACCGAACAAATAAAATATCTTTTAATAAAAGTTTCTCTAGTATATTTTCTGGTGATGAAATAAAAAGGATCTTTGATGAGACTGGACCTTGGGAAGATGGCAGAGTAGGAGGACCCTGAGCTTACCCCATTCCATGTTTAGAGCTAGATATCATCCACATGACAGTGAATAAACAGGGGGACAATTCAAAGACTGGCAGAACAAAGTTCACAACTAAATATAGAGAAGAAACTACATCTGAAAGGTTGGGCAGGTCAGAAAAGCAGAGGGAGTCTCCTCCAGGAAGGAGGGAGCTGTGTGTAGAGAGAGGGCAGAAAAACAGGCCCTAGCAGCCAGGAGCTTGTTTTTAGAAACAAAACTAGATGGGGTGAATTTTATGAGTTTGTATAACAAGTGGGTCTTGGAGCTTGGAACTTTGAAAGTCAGCTGACTCATTACTGGGCAAATCTGAGGGCCAGTGACAGCTGTGTTGTCACCCTTAAAAAGATATCAGCCTGGGATGCCTGGGTGGCTCAGTCAGTTAAGCATCTGCCTTCAGCTCAGGTTGTGATCCCAGGGTTCTGGGACTGAGTCCCATATCTGACACCTTTCTCAGCAGGAAACCTGCTTCTCCTTCTGCCTCTCCCTGCCATCCCCCTGCTTGTGCTCTCTAACAAATAAATGAATAAAATCCTTAAAAAAAAGCAGCCTGTGCAAAAAGGCAACATAAGAATGACAGTTTGCACAATGCCAGGGACAAACAGGAGACAGATCTGTTCATACTGATTTGGGCGTGTTGAGGGACCTCTTTGAAAACAAGGGAGGTGGTAGGCACCATTTTCCCTCCCAACTTCCAGCATAAACACAGAGCCACCTGCTAGGGTCAGGGCTGCACAGCCATTTGTAGCCTTGGCCCAGGGCTCAGGGCAAATTTTGTCAAAGCTATGTGTGCACACCATACCCGGGATCCTGGTGCACGGTTGCCACCTCACACAGCACCCAGCTGCCACACCACACCCAGATGCATGCCCCCAGCCACCACAATGTACTGACGTCAGCCACACACAGCCAACATGATGCACTGTGACCAGCCTTACACCCACAGCTGCCCCAGTACTTCAGGGAATCCAGCATAGGACTAGTGGCCCAGCAAAAAATTTACTAAAACACTTCACCATTCCCCAGTTCCCCAGTGGGTAAGCCTCCTCAGAGCAGGCCTGCCTGGGCCCCACTAAAACCACAGAGAGCAAACACAGACCATCACAGGCAAAAAGGCAGTGCAGACAACTGCAATAAAAAGAAAAATGAGTCGCATACAACAGTAGGGCATAAGAAAAAAACATAAGATACTCTCCTGAAGTGCCAGGCTCTGGTGAACAGGGAACATTGCACTGCAGGGCACTCTAGGATCTCTTTTTCATAAAGTCACTACTTTCAAGAAGACAAGACACAGCTGACTTTCTAAACACAGAGAAACAGAGAAAGAAAGACAACAAAGTGAGGAGACAGAAATTTATCCCAAATGAAACAACAGGATAAGGCCACAGCCAGAGATCTAAGCAAAACAGATATAAATAACAAGACTGATAGAGAATTTGAAGGAATGATCATTAGGATAGTCACTGGATTTGACAAACAGAAGACATGAGTGAGACCCTTAACACAGAAATAAGGAACAGCATAGCAGTGATAATGGGTTCAATAAACAAAATGACAAACAGGCTTGACAGAATGAAAAGCAGGCTGGAAGAAGAAGAGAAATTAATTAATGACCTAAAAAACAGAGTAATGGAAAGTAATCAAGCTGAAAAAAGAGAAAAAATAATTATACAAAATAAGAATACACTTAGGGAAATTAGTGATTCCATCAAACATAACATTCTTATTATAGGAGTCTGATCTGAAAAGAAGAAGAGAGAGAAAAGGAGGCAGAAAATGTATTTGAAGAAATAATAGTGAAATACTTCCCTAGTAGGGGAAAACCAGATATCCAGATCCAGGAAGCACAGAGAACTCCCATCAAAATGAACAAAACCAGATCCGCATCAAGATATATTGTAGGGGCACCTGGGTGGCTCAGTTGGTTAAGTGACTGCCTTCGGCTCAGGTCATGATCCCAGAGACCCGGGATCAAGCCCCGCATCGGGCTGCCTGCTAGGCGGAAAGCCTGCTTCTCCCTCTCTCACTCCCCTTGTTTGTGTTCCCTCTCTCACTATGTTTCTTTCTGTTAAATAAATTAAATCTTTTAAAAAAATTTAATTTAAAAAAAGACATATTGTAACTAAGTTGGCATAACATAGTGCTATACAAAAAGAAAATTTAATACAGCAAGACAAAAGTAGACAGTAACACACAAGGGAAAACACAAAAGGCAAGCTGGGGATTTTTCACATAAACTTTGCAAACCAGAAAGGAGTAACATGATACAATCAAAATGCTAAATGGGGAAAATCTGCAGGAAAGAACACTATATCCAACAAGGCTATCATTCAGAATAAGGGGGGAAAAAAAGAGTTTCCTAGACAAAAACTAAAGGTTTTGTGACCACTACACTAGGCCTGCAGACATATTAAAGTTGACACTTAGAGTGGAAAAGAGAGACCAAATGTGAGTATAAACCATGAAACAGAAAAGCAGTAAAAATATTTATATAAAAAAATCAGTCAAGGAACTCACAAGACAAAAGACATATATAATATATATATCTAAAACATGGAGAGGACACTTGAAAAGAATGGGTTCAAACTTGAATAACCATCAACTGAATATAGACTATTTTTTTATTGTTACTTAATTTTTTTTCCAGTGTTCCAAGATTCATTCCCCATTCCCCACACCCAGTGCTCCATGCAGTAGGTGCCCTCAGTACCCACCACCAGGCTCTTTCATCCTCCCACCCCCCTCCCTCCAAGTTCCTCAGTTTGTTTCTGTGTCCAAAGTCCCTGTTGTTTCGTTTCCCTCCCTGGATTACCCTACTTCCCATTTACGTTCCTTCTCCTACTGTCCTCTAGGTTACCCTTATGCACCACAAGTAAGTGAAACCATGTGATACTTGACTTTCTCTTCTTGGCTTATTTCACTCAGCATAGTCTCTTCCAGTCCAGTCCATGTTGCTACAAAAGTTGGATATTCATCCTTTCTGATGGAGGCATAGTATTCCATTGTATATATGTACCACATCTCCTTTATCCATTCATCTGTTGATGGGCATCTTGGCTCTTTCCACAGTTTGGCGATTGTGGCCATTGCTGCAATGAACATTGGGGTGCATATGGCCCTTCTTTTCACTACATCTCTATCTTTGGGGTAAATGCCCAGTAGTGCAATTGCAGGGTTATAGGGTAGCTCTATTTTTAATTTTTTAAGGAATCTCCACACTGTTTTCCAAAGCGGCTGCACCAGTTTACATTCCCACCAACAGTGTAAGAGAGTTCCCCTTTCTCTGCAGCCTCTCCAACACTTGTTGTTTCCTGGCTTGTTAATTTTGGCCATTCTGACTGGTGTAAGGTGGTATCTCAGTGTGGTTTTGATTTGAATTTCCCTGATAGCTAGTGACAATGAATATTTTTTCATATTAGCCATTTGTATATCTTCTATGGAGAAGAGTCTCTTCATGTTTCGTGCCCATTTTTTGATGTGTTCATCTTCTTTTTGGGTGTTGAGTTTGAGTAGATCTTTATAGATCTTGGATACCAGCCCTTTGCCTGTAGTGTCATTTGCAAATATCTTCTCCCATTCTGTGGGTTGACTCTTTGTTTTGTTGACTTTTTCCTTTGCTGTACAGAAGCTTTTTATTTTGATGAAGTCCCAGAAGTTCATTTTCGCTTTTGTCTCCTTTGCCTTTGGAGACATGTCTTGAAAGAAGTTGCTGTGGCCTATGCCAAAGAGGTTACTGCCTATGTTCTTTTCCAGGATTTTAATGGATTCCTGCCACACATTGAGGTCTTTCATCCATTTCCAGTTTTCCTTTGTGTGTGGTGTAAGAGAATGGTCTAGTTTAATTCTTCTATACATAGCTGTCCAATTTTCCCAACACCATTTATTGAAGAGACTGTCTTTTCCACTGGATTTTTTTCCTGATTTGTCAAAGATGATTTGCCCATAGATTTGTGGGTCCATATCTGGACTCTCCACTCTGTTCCATTGGTCTATTTCCCTGTATTTGTGCCAGTACCATGCTGTCTTGGTAATCACAGCTTTATAATAAAGCCTGAAGTCAGGTAACGAGATGTCCCCAGCTTTGCTTTTCTTCTTCAGCAATTCCTTAGCGATTCGGGGTCTTTTTTGGTTTCATATAAATTTTAGGATTGTTTGTTCAACATCTGTTCCTGATCAAAATTCTTCAAAGTATAGGGATAGAGGGAACATTTCTCAACCTCATAAAATCTATCTATGAAAAACCCGCAGCAAATATCATTCTCAATGGGGAAAAACTGACAGCCTTTCCTCTGAGATCAGGAACAAGACAAGGATGCCCACTCTCACCACTACTGTTCAGCATAGTGTTAGAAGTCCTAGCAACAGCAATCAGACAACAGAAAGAAATAAAAAATATCCAGCTTGGCAAAGAGGCAGTCAAACTCTTTCTCTTTGCAGATGACATGATACTCTATGTGGAAAACCCAAAAGACTCTACCCCCAAACTACTAGAACTCATACAACAATTCGGTAATGTGGCAGGATACAAAATCAATGCACAGAAATCAGTTGTATTCTTATACACTAACAATGAAAAAATAGAAAGGGAAATCAGAGAATCGATTCCATTCACTATAGCACCAAAATCATAAGATACATAGGAATAAACCTAACCAAAGAAGTCAAGGGTCTGTACTCGAGGAACTACAGAACACTCATGAAAGAAATTGAAGAAGACACAAAAATATGGAAGACCATTCCATGCTCATGGATCAGAAGAATAAACATTGTCAAAATGTCTATACTGCCCAGAGCAATCTACACTGTCAATGCCATTCTGATCAAAATTCCACCAACATTCTTCAAAGCGTTGGAATATAGAGTGTTATATGTAGAAAAGGTTGTATACAAGCCTAATGGTAACAACATTTCAAACACCACTAATGAACTGGTAAAGAATAAAGAGAAAGAAGCCCAAATATATCACTAATGGAAATAAGCAAACCATGAAAGTGAGAAAAAACAAAACAGATAAGGGAAAATACTTAGGGACAAAAATACAGAACATATAAAATGACAATAAATACAAATCTATCAATAATTCCTTCTAAATGCTCCAATCAAAAGATATAAGGTGACAGAATGGATAATAAAGGACCCATCTATATGTGGCCCAAAAGACACTCATTTCAGACCCAAAAATTCTTATAGATAGAATGTGAGGGGGAAGAAAAACATTTATCACATAAATGGATGTCAAAAGAAAAACAGAGTACCAAAACTTATTTTGGACTAACTAGACTTTAAAACAAAAACTGTAACAAGAAACAAAGAGGGGCGCCTGGGTGGCTCAGTTGGTTGGGCGACTGCCTTCGGCTCAGGTCATGATCCCGGCGACCTGGGATCAAGCCCCACATCGGGCTCCCTGCTCGGTGGGTAGCCTGCTTCTCCCTCTCTCACTCCCCCTGCTTGTGTTCCCTCTCTGGCTGTGTTTCTCTCTGTCAAATAAATAAAATCTTAAAAAAAAAGAAACAAAGAAAGATATAATAAAAGGGACAATACAACACAGAAGATACAATAATTATAAATATTTATGCACCAAATATTTGGGAGCTCCCAAATACATACTACAATAAATAACAAACATAAAGGAACTAATTGATAATAATACAATAATACTAGGGGACCATGGGGCGCCTGGGTGGCTCAGTTGGTTAAGCGACTGCCTTCAGCTCAGGTCATGATCCTGGAGACCCGGGATTGAGCCCCACATCGGGCTTCCCTGCTAGGCGGGAAGCCTGCTTCTCCCTCTCTCACTCCCCCTATTTGTGTTCCCTCTCTGGCTGTGTTTCTCTCTGTCAAATAAATTTTAAAAATCTTAAAAAAATAATACTAGGGGACCTAATACCCACTTACATCAATGGACAGACCATCTAAACAGAAAATCAACAAAGAAACAATAGCTTTGAATGACACACATGAACAGAGGGAGTTAAAAGATATTTCAGAACATTCCATCCTAAAACAGCAGAATACATATTCTTTTCCAGTGCATGCAGAACATTCTCCAGAAGAGATCTCATATTAGTCAACAAACAAGGCTCAAGAAATTCAAGAAGATCAAAGTCATATTATGCATTTTTTCAAGCTTCAATGCTGTGAAACTAGAAGTCAACCTCAAGAAAAAATCTGGAAAGACTACAAATACATGGGGTTAAGTTACTTGCTACTAAACAATGAACAGGTCAACCAGAAAATAAAAGAAGAAATAAAAAATTACATGAAACAAATGGAAATGAAGATACAATGGTCCAAAACCTTTGGGACGCAGCAAAGGTGACTCTGAGAAAATTTATAGCAATACAGGCCTACTTCCAGAGACAAGAAAAGTGTCAAAATAAGCCAACTAACCTTACACCTAAGGAAGCTAGGAAAAGAACAAAAACAATACCTAAGGCCAAGAGAAGAAAGGAAATATTAACGATCAGAGCAGAAACAAATGAAATAGAAGCTAAACAAACAAAACAATAAAACAGATCAATGAAACAAGGAGACATTTCTTTAAAAAAATCAATAAAATTGATAATCTTCTCACTAGACTTATCAAGAAAAAAAGCAAAAGGGATCAAAGAAATAAAACCACAACTGAAAGGGGACAAATAACAACCAACACCACAAAAATACAAACAATAGCAAGAGAACATTATGAAAAACTATATGACAACAAATTGGACAAACTGGAAGAAATGGATGAACTCCTTGAACCATATAACCTACCAAAACTGAAATAGAAATAAATAAAAAAGTAAACAGATGTGTAACTAACAAAGAAACTGAATCAGTCATCAAAAAAACTCCCAACAAAGGCCCAGAAACAGATGGCTTCACAGGCAAATTCCATCAAGCATTTAAAGAAGAGCTAATACCTATTCTTCTCAAACTATTCCAAAAAAAAACAAAAAACAAAACAAAACAAAAAACAGAACAGGAAGGAAAACTTCCAAATACATTCTATGAAGCTAGTATTACCTGGATACCAAAACCACAAAAAAGGAGTACAGGCCAAATCCAACAACACATTTAAAACAAAAACCATTCACCACAATCAAGAGAATTTTTTAGTCCCAGGTTGCAAGTGTGGTTCAATATTCACAAATCAACCAATGTAATACATCACATAAATAAGAGCGAGTATAAGAACCCTATGATGATTACAATAGATGCGGAAAAAAAATGTCAAAAAAACATTTGACAAATAACATCATTCATGATAAAAACTCTCAATATCATAGGCTTAGAGAGAATGTGCCTTAACATAATAAAGGCCATCTATGAAAAACCCACAGCTACTGCAATCATAAATGGGAAAAAAACTAACAACTCTTTCTCTAATGTTAGGCACAAGACGAGGGTGTTCACTCTCACCACTTTTATTCAACACAGTATTAGAAGATCTAGCCATAGCAATCAGACAACAAAAGAAAAAAAGTCATCCCAATTGGCAAGGAAGAAGTAAACCTTTCACTATTTGTGATGACATGATACTCTATATAAAAAAAAAAAAAACCAGAAAGACTTCACCAAAAAACTGCTAGAATTGATAAACTAATTCTGTAAAGTTGCTGTATACAAAAATCAACATGTAAAAATCTATTGCATTTCTATACAATAATACTGAAGCAGCAGAAAGAGAAATTAAGGAACAATCCCATTTACAATTGCACCAAAACCACTAAAATACCTAGGAATAAACCTAGCTAAAGAGGTGAAACACCTATACTCTGAAAACTATAACACACTGAAGAAAGAAATTGAAGATGGCATGAAGAGATGGAGAGACATTCTGTGTACATGGATTGGAAGAAAAAATGTTTCTTAAATGCCTATACTACCCAAAGCAATCCATACATTTAATGTAATTCCTATCAAAATACCAACAGCATTTTTCATAGAGCTAGAACAAAAATCCTAAAATTTGTATGCAATCACAAAAGACCCTGAATAGGAAAGCAACCTTGAAAAAACAAAACAAAACAAAACAAAGCTGGTGAGTTCATAACTCCAGACTTCAAGGTATAATTACAAAGCTGTAGTGATCAAGACAGTATGGTACTGGCACAAAATTAGACATGTAGATGCATAGAACACAATAGAAAACATGGAAACGAACCCACAACTACACAATCAATTAATCTTTGACAAAGCAGGAAACAATACCCAATGGGAAAAAGACAGTCTCCTCAACAAATGATGTTGCAAAACCTGAACAGCAACATGCAGAAGAATGAAACTGGGCCACTTTCTTAGACCAAACACAAAAAAAATTCAAAGTATATGAAAGACCTTAATGTGAGATAGGAAGCCATCAAACTCCTGGAGGGGAACACAGAGAGCAACCTTTCTGAACTTGGCTACTTCTTACTAGACATATTACCACAGGCAAGAGAAACAAAAACAAAAATGAACTGCTGGGACTTGATCAAGATAAAAGCTTCTGCACAGCAAAGGAAACAATCAACAAAACTAAAAGGCAGCCTATGGAATGGGATAAGATATTTGCAAATGACGTATTTTATAAAGGGTTCGTATCAAAAATCTACCAAGAACTTGTCAAACTCAACACCCAAAAAACAAATAACTCAGTTAAGAAATGGGCAGAAGACATGAATTGTCACTTTTCCAGAAAAGACATCCAGATGGCTAACACATGAACAGATGCTCAACATCACTCATCATCGGGGAAATATAAATCAAAACCATGATGATATATCACCTGATAGCTGTCAGCATGGCTAAAATTAACAACACAACAAATAGCAGGTGTATGTCAGGATGCAGACAAAGGGGAAACTTCCTGCACTGTTGGTGGGAATGCATACTTTTCTCCACTCTGGAGGACAATATGGAGGTTCCTCAAAAAGTTAAAAATAGAAACACCCTATAATCCAGCAGTGGCACGACTAGGTATTTACCCAAAGTATACCAAAATACAGATTCCAAGGGATACATGGACCCTGACATTTATAGCAGCATTATCAACAATAGTGAAACTGAGGAGAGAGACCAAATGTCCATCAACTGATGAGTGGGTAAAGAAGAGGTAGTATATATACACAATGGACTATTTACTCAGCTATTGAAAAAAATGAAATTCTGCCATTTACAATGACATGGATAGAGCTAGAGAATATTATGCTAAATGAAGTAAGTCCATCAGAGAAAGACAAATATCTTATGATCTCACTCATATGTGGAATTTAAGAAAGAAAATAGATGAACCTATTGGAAGAGAGTAAAGAAAAAAAGGAGAGAGGGAAACAAACCACATGAGACTCTTAACAATAGAGAACAAGCTGAGGGTTGATGGAGGGGGTGGGGGATGGGCTAGATAGGTGATGGGTATTAAGGTGGGAACTTGTTATGATGAGCACTGGGTATTTTAAGTGATGAATCACTGAAGTTCACTCCAGAAACCATTATTGCACTGTATGTTAAGTACACACACACACACACACACACACACACACACACACACGGAATATAACTCAGCCATAAAGAAGGGAAAAAAACTTGCTATTTGGAATGCTACAGATGGAGCTAGAGAGTATAATACTAAGTGAAATAAGTCACAGAAAGTCAAATACCGTATGATTTTACTCATATCTGGAATTTAAGAAACAAAACAAATGAACAAAAGGAAAAAAGTGAATAAAGAAGGGCAAATCAAGAACAGACTTGTAATTAGAAAGACAAGATTGATGGTTACTAGAGGAGAGGTAGGTGGGGAGATGGGTTAAATAGGTGATGGGGATTAAGTTGAGCACTTTTCATGATGAGCATTGGGTGACATATGGAATTGTTACATCACTATATTGTACATCTGAAACTGATATAACACTTTATGTTAACTAACTAGAATGAAAATAAATACTTAAAAAATAAGAGTAACATTTATAAACAATGCACATTGGATATTTGCAGTAAATTTCAAAGAAGATCTTTTGATAAAGAAAATTTCACACACCATTTCCTTATTTTTAATTTTAGGCCTTTATAACATTCCATTTTCAAACTAGTAAAAGTGAAAACAAAACTATGGATTTGTGAGATTCAGGAAAGTCATAATTACATATAAATAGAAAAAGTACGAAAATAAATTTGATGAAAACATTGATATTATACTAAAATATTAAACACATGTAATTAAATCATGTCATCATGAGAATAGCCTTATTGCTATCATTTTTGGTATATATCAAAACAGTAGTATTCATTGAAGTGATAAAGTACTTACTTTAGCAAAGATTTCAACTTAACATGTCAAAAACATAACTCCTTTTTTAAAAAAATTTATTTATTTGTCATAGAAAGAGAGTAAGCACAAGTAGGGGGAGTGGCAGGCAGAGGAAGAAACAAGGCTCCCCACTGAAAAAGGAGCACGATTTAGGACTTGATTCCAGGACTGTGGGACCATGACCTGAGCCAAAGGCAGACACTTAACTGACTGACCCACTCAAGATCCCCTCAAGAACATAACTCTTGATAGTGAACAGTAAAACCTATTCCTCCCACTGTCTTCTGCAACACAGAGAATGTGTATTTCTATGCTACTGGTTGCTCAAATCAAAATACTGGAAGTGTTCTTGACTATTCTTTCCTGATAATTCACAATGAAATGCATCAGTAAACTTTGTTGGTTTATTTCAAAAAAAATTTAAAAATCCATCAATTATTATTCTTCCCAATGCTATCACTCTAACTGAAGTTATCTTATGGGGTTTATTCCATCTTATCCCTGTGACAATTTTTTTCTTCAGTCAGTCACCAGTCCCTAGACACAGAAATCTTCTTACTGTTCCTTCAATAAACACTGCATATTTTTGCCTCAGGGCCATTGCAATTGTTTTTCCCTCTGTTAGGAATGGTCTTCCTTCAGTTATTTGTGAAGCTCTATAGGTTCTTTTATGTCTCTGCTAAAATGTAGCATGTTCAGTAAGGGCCTTCTTCAATACCTTATGTAAAGTAGTAAATTATATCCCCATTACCATTAACCTGCTTCATGTTTTTTCATATCTCTTATCATAATCTGCCATATTATAAACATACTACTTCATTTGTTTAATTTCTATTCCCCTCACTATAGTGTAATCTCCAGGAGACTAAGGATAACATATATTATATTTTGTTTACTGCTGTTTCCCTAGTGCCTAAAATCACATTTTTTAGATCCTTCCAAAATATTTGACAAAGTTTCAATATTAGATATGTGTAAGCTTCAAGGTATGAAGTTAGCGGATAGCCTCCAGCTGCAAAACCTATGAAATTCACCACAATGTGTACATTGAAGGCAAGATCTCCCTAGGATTGCTTTTAGCCAATAACTGAACACAACAAAGATACTAACTAGAGCATGCCCATTCCTACCCAATGCATGACTTACATAGTGGGTAGTATGAAGATCTGAAATATAGTCTGGGCTCTTCTTATCTAATCTTCCTTTCTTTCATCTCTCTTCTCATTTATGTCAGGCCTAATTCATGGTCTATGTCTTTCCCTTTGTACTCCGGTTTCCTTGCCACTTCTTCCTTCACAGGCATTCCCTCAATAAATCTCTTATACTTTTATTTCTATTTTGGTGTTTGTTTCTGGGTGAACCTAAATTGACAAATATTATTGTTTTGAATTTACTATTCATTTTTTAGGAATCAGAATTATGCATATTTTGTTTGAAAAAGAATTTTTTAAAGAAAAAAAATAAGATAACTACATTGTGAGAAAGACATTGAGAGAGAAATACAGAGAGAGACAGGAGGAGGGAGAGAGAAAATTTCCCCTTACCTTAACACAGCTGGGCTTGTCTTACTGTAGCAATTACCACGATCAGTGGTTGGAAGGAGGAAGATCTGGGCAGTAAATGCAAGAGAGCATTGAGAATGAGAACAAGAAAAGCTGGACAAAGGGGCTAACAACAAACAAATAGCAGAAATCAAACTATGATAGTTAAAGTGGGGGATATTTAGAAATTGAAATGGGGTAAAAGGCAAGACTGGGATAAAGTGAGATGGTCTAAGAATTTTCTACAAAGTGAACCATGGAACATAATGCTGATTTTATGTTGTGTTCTAGGGCATTCTGCAGGTAAATAATTACAGCACAAACATGGATGCAGATAATAAAAATACAAAATACATAGGGCGCCTGGGTGACTCAGTTGTTTAAGCGACTGCCTTCGGCTCAGGTCATGATCCCGGAGACCCGGGATCGAGTCCCACATCGGGCTCCCTGCTTGGTGGGAAGCCTGCTTCTCCCTCTCTCACTCCCACACCCCCTGCTTGTGTTCCCCCTCTGGCTATGTTTCTCTCTGTCAAATGAATAAAATCTTTAAAAAAATTTCAAAATACATCTTCAAGCTATACAGTGTTTATTTTAATAATCTGTGGCTTTATTATTTTAGTATGTGTTCTGGCATGTCAGATATTAAGAGAAATGTTCATAAAACACAATACTGAGATACCCAAAGATCTGGAAAAATTCTAAGAGATCCCTAGAGACCAAAAGGCATGGCTGTTAGCACATATATGATGGTACTGTACAAATTGATTGCAGAAAACCACATCCATAAAAATTTCAGTGCCTTTCTGGACTCTTCTATTAGTTATTTCTTTTGAATATTATAACGCTGTTAATGGCCATTGAATGCACATACCATCAAGCTAACTCACAGACTGATTTGAGACCTACAGTGCAATAGTAATATGGGTCATGTCATGTAGGAAAGATGGGAGGATTTAAGTTGAAATGTGAAAATTATAATCTAATTTATAAGCAATTTTGGAAAATTGCCTTTTTCACCATGAATAGGACATGAAAGGTTTGGGGGCCCAATAATCTATTTTAAATTAATTACTTAAGAGACATTTCTGGACACATTTTATTTTTTAATGGGTGTACAAATATATCTTTTTTTATGTTATGTTAGTTACCATACAGTACATTATTAGTAGTGAGCACATGCTTTAAACTAGGTATTAGTAGAGCACCTGGGTGGCTCAGTTGGTTAAGTGACTGCCTTCAGCTCAGGTCATGATCCCAGAGACCCAGAATCGAGTCCTGCATCAGGCTCCTTCCTTGGCGGGAAGCCTGCTGTTCCCTCTCTCGCTGTGTTTCTCTCTGTCAAATAAATAAATAAAATCTTTAAAAAACAACAACAACAACAACAAAACTAGGTATTAGTGATCTAGGAATGTCAAACAAAAAATGGGCTCTTGCCCTTGTTGATACTAGATATGGATTTCAAAATATTTCCTCATGATTCTGATGTTGTACCAATGGAATTAGGACTGTAACTCAAGACTGTATGATCTTTTTTTTTTTCAGATGCATTTAGTTATAGGGGAAAAGTCACATATAAACCCTAGCTAGAAATATTGTACAATGTAAAAATATGTTCTATCAATTTGAAGCACTAAAATCAAAGAGATAGTTTGTTAGCAAAGTGTTATTGGAAGGAGGTATTTTGCAGTATATGCCTATATTTCCTTCAGAGAAGTGGAACAGACAGATTAGTGTCAAACATGTTAGAGGCATCCCATTGTACAGACGCATTTCAATAGAACTTTCATGGTGTGACTAATTAGCAAGGCTCTTAATCCAAGGGAGTTTAAAATTGTCAGTGGGCTGAAAATAATCGATGGCAATATAAGACGTACAGAGGATAATATTCAATACAAAAGATATTTGACACTAGCAGTGTTTGTACAACATCACTTTAGTGTTAACTTGACAGTCTTAAGTGCCTGGTACAACAGCAAAACGTTCAAGGTGTTGCAACATCTGATGGTCAAAATCTTAAAGATGTATGTTTTCTTCAGTGTAATACACTACGTAAGAGTAACATGGAAAATTAAATCAGTTATCTGCTGAGTTGGACCTTAAAGATCTTGCTATGAAGAGCAGAGTATAAGTGATGCTCAGAAGGCAGTTCTTATGCAAGTTGTATAGACATGAATACACATAATGACAAAAAATGGAAAGGAAGAGAAAGAACACACAAAAAATGTGGCAGTAACAAGAAACTCTGTTGCTTCACTTCAGTGGGTTCTGAAATCAGCATTTGGCAAAAGCCAAGCAGGCAATGGAAGTTACATTATAAATTGTATCATTACATGGGATGATCCAGACAATTGGTTGTCAGGAGACAGAGATAGGTATTTCACAGGAAGTAACCACTGACCAATGATTTCATTCATTTTGGAAGGACTTCTGTATAGTGAGAAGACTGAAAAGATTTAGATAAATTCAAATTCTCCTTTGTGAAAATATATTTCCCTGGCAAGATGATGGGTTTTTTAGAAGTGGCAAAATACCAAGTCATGAAGAACTTTGATGACACATGTAAATCCAGGCTCAATTGTGTGGTTATAAGTTCCATTTAGAGCCTTATAGAGTGCATCCCCTATTAAGTCTTTACTGTTCTCTTTGTTAATGCAAGCTCTTTTAGTGTATCTTACACAAAACTCTCAGTGCTGCAAACTACTAATCTTTAGGAAAACTTGCTACAAAGACTTCCTTTTATGAGATGGAAATGTTTAATATTTTCAGCATGAGTCCAGCTTTACTACAGGAGAGTGTATCATAGGGATTTTGAAGCTTTGGATGAAACTTCCCAAATATGTAATGCATCCCTCTTACACAGCAAGTCAAATAGAAAAGGGCATAGACCAGGCTCAAAGAGTCGGTAATGATGATTGAAATTTCACTACAAATAAGACCGTGAATCCTTCTTTTTTTACCATGAAAGCATCCATAGATATTAACTTGTCTCTCTAACTAAATTGGGTAAACACTGTTAGTTTGGGTTCTTTCGAAAGGAGAGGGTGAAACAAAGATTTGAGTATAGGTCATTTATTTGGAGTTAATCAAAGGAAACAAATGAGGAAAATACAACAAAAAAAATAAGAAAAGGTCAAAAAAGGATGTGGTAATAAGTACATTCTGTTGTTGTTGTTGTTGCTGCTGCTGCTGCTGCTGCTGCTGCTGCTGCTGCTGCTGCTGTTGCTGCTGCTGCTGCTGAAAGAAACTGGGACTTAGTCCAAAAGGGATCCTCTGATACCATGTAGAATGTGACTTGGAATTACCTCACTGGTGGCCAGGGTGGCTGGTACAGCTGAAGCAGCTGTCGGCACTTCTTTATTGATCCCCATCCCACACTGACTGAGAGTTGTATGGGAAGAGATGCATGGGCTTAAATAACCTACCTGACTGGCTCGCAACTCAGCAAGCTCCATATTCTTGGACAAATCCTTCAGACAGAGAAGAAAAAATATAGACACAGGTGTTTTGAATTAAAAACTTTCAGCATGCTAGGAATTTTTCTCAGCTGCAATGTTACTCAGGGAGCCAACAGAGTATTGAAAGGGACATCAATATTATTATATATATATTTGTCTTGTGATTTTTTTCAAAAGCGTATTTAGAAATATAAATACTACATTGCTTCATGCCAATTAAATCAAGTAATAAAGTGCATATTTGGGGGGAAAAACAAATCTTTTTTTCTCCTTTATTAATTATTTTAGTGGGTAGAAGCTGACGGGGAAATAATATTTTGCCTGGTAGAGGAAGGGAACACATCTAGAGAAAGGCCCTAAATTAAATATATACAACCAGATGGCTCTACTTTCTGAATAGAATTATTTGACAAGACTTTGATTCTGATCTTTTTCTTCATTTTAGAAATCACTGCCTAATCTGCACTTAGAAAGACTTTATCAAGAGTTTGATACATTGATGTAGAAAGGTTTCATTTTAAATTTTAGGAATATTGAAATTCCAAAGTGTTTCAGGCATGCTTTATAGAACAAGCCATTTTATTTAATTTTTTTGCATTTTTTTCTTCTTTTTATTAACATATAATGTATTATTTGCTTCAAGGGCACAGGCCTGTGAATCATCAGTCTTACACAATTCATAGCACCCACCATAGCACATACCCTCCCCAATGTCCATAACCCAGCCACCCTAGCCCTCCCCCACCCACATCCTCAGTTTGTTTCCTAAGATTAAGAGTCTCTTATGGTTTGTCTCCCTCCCCAGTCCTATCCTGTTTCATTTTCACCCCCTACCCCCTAGGACTCCCCCCCCTGCCTCTCAAATTCTTCATATCAGAGAGACCATATAATTGTATTTCTCTGATTGACTTATTTTGCTCAACATAATACCATCCAGTTCCATCCACATCATTGTAAATGGCAGGATTTCATTCTGTTGGTGGCTGCATAGTATTCCATTGTGCATGTGGTGTGTGTGTGTGTGTGTGTGTGTGTGTGTGTGTGTGTGTGTGTGTAACATCTTCCTTATCCTTTCATGTGTTGATAGACATCTAGGTTCTTTCCATACTTTGGTTATTGTGGACATCGCTGCTATAAACATTTGGGTGGACGTACCCCTTTGGATCACTACCTTTGTAACTTTAGGGTAAATACCCAGTAGTGTGATTTCTGGGTCATAAGATAGCTCTATTTTCAACTTTTTGAGGAACCTCCATACTGTTTTCCAGAGTGACTGCACCAGCTTGCATTCCCACCAACAGTGTAGGAGGGTTCCTCTTTCCCCACATCCTCTCCAGCATCTGTAATTTCCTCACTGGTTGATTTTAGCCATTCTGACTGGTGAAGGTGGTATCTCACTGTGGTTTTGATTTGTATTTCCCTGATGCCAGGTGACATTGAGCACTTTTTCATGTGTCTGTTGGCCGTTTGGATGTATTCTTGGAGAAATGTCTGTTCATGTCTTCTACCCATTTCTTGATTGGATTATTTGTTCTTTGGGTGTTGAGTTTGATACGTTCTTTATAGATTTTGGATATTAACCCTTTATCTGATATGTCATTTGCAAATTTCTTCTCCCATTCTGTTGGTTGTCTTTTGGTTTTGTTGACTGTTTCCTTTGCTGTACAAAAGCTTTTGATCTTGATGAAGTCTCAATAGTTCATTTTTTTGCTTGCTTCACTGCCTTTGGTGATGTTTCTAGGAAGAAGTTGCTGTGGCTGAGGTCAAAGAGGTTGCTGCTTGTAACAAGCCACTTTAGACTTGACTGCCACTTAAAATTTAGAGACTAAGATTTAGAAAAGAAAGAGTTTCACTCTAGACTTTCTTTTGTATTGCTATGATCTAATTAGAGAGCATTCATGTACATATACAGATCACACAACACTCACACACCACACCCATACACACAAGATCGTATCCTTCAACTCAGTAGATTAAGTGATGAAGAAAACACAATACCTTGCTGTAAAAAGTCATGAAAATAATTTCTTAAACCTAGAAATTAAGGAATTTCTGAATACCTCAAAACTTAGCAATAAAGAAGCAAACCTTGCTAATATTTACTAAATTAAATTCATAAAATATATTTCTGATGTTGAAAACAAAAGAAATTCAAGTACATATTTTTTTCTGAATTTCTGTTGGTGAAAAAATCTCAATGTTTCTGACTGGAAAGATTAATTGTATATAGTTGAGAAAAGTGTTAGTAAATAGACCTTTTTTGGGATGTAATACATTTTGCTAAATTGGAAGTGAACTGTCCAAATTAGGAATTTTAGAAGCTAATAGATTAGAGCTTTGTTGTTTTCATACTTCCCTTGGCTAATCGATCAGAGCTTTGCTTTTATTTTTCATCCTTCCCTTGGTGATTTGGAGTCTTTTCTGGTTCCATACAAATTTTAGGATTTTTTTATTCCAACTGAAAAATGCCAATGGTATTTTAATTTTTGATAGCAGTTCCAGAGTAAGTGGGTCACATCTGAAGAGAAGGAGATTTCTGATTTAGAAAATAGTAAGTTATTGTACTACACAGGTCAATGGATCAGAATATGGTTATGAAAGAAATTAAAGGAAGGGGAAATAAGTTTGATATGGTAAAAGATGACAGAGAAGAAAACTAGGAGGAGGAACACACTAGTCAAAATGATGATAAATAAGTTGAATGAGAAGGTAACCGTAAGTCAGAAAAGATATATGAGGAGAAAACATTCAGACAGAGGTTATTTATAAAAGTAAAATATCTGAAATGTGAAATAATTGTGGAAACATTTTTAGGCTCTCTAGAGGAAAAGTGTTATGTAAGTGTGACTTGACTTATTTTACTTCTTGCTATGAGGCATAAATGTTACATGATAAAATACCTCCGGCAGGGCAGAGATTTTTTTTAATAGGATATGGAAGTGACATTAGCATTTCACATCAAACTTTGGATGAATCAGGTACTCAGGGAAAATAAAATTCAAAACTTCAAAGTAAGTTTTTAAGGACTTACTCTAAAGTTTTGAATTGAAAATGTCTAAGTTGTGATAATAAGATATCAGTATTTCTCCTAACTCATAGGACAATGTACATAACGTGAAATTTGAAACATTCTTTGACTGAACGTTACAGATACAAATGTTATCTCTAAATATAATGATTTAATTATTGTTAAATCTACACTTTTATGAACTTGCTATTACAGAATAAATTATAGCTATGTTGATGTTTTATTATATGGAGAATATTATATTGAAGAATTACACTTTTCCAATTCACCTTTGCTGAATATGAATATGTTATTATAAATATTTATCATATATAATTTTTAATTATAATGGATTTTATTTTCTGAAATACTTATGTTTGTAATATAAAATTTTAAAGGCTCATCTTATAGGGAGAGCGTATTTCCTGTTTACCCCAAAACTCATGACTTACATCTTATTATTGAGACTTACCTGGTTTATTTTTTTTAAGATTTTATTTATTTATTTGACAGAGAGAAACAGAGCAACGAGAGGGAACACAAGCAGGGGGAGTGAGAGAGGGAGAAACAGGCTTCCTGCTGAGCAGAGAGCCCGATGTGGGGCTCGATTCTGGGTCTCCAGGATCATGACCTGAGTTGAAGGCAGTCGCTTAACCAACTGAGCCACCCAGGCACCTCAGAGACTTACCTGGTTTATTATCTAATACAGAGTGGTTTTTTACTTTTTAAAATTTTAAATATTTTAAATTATACAGAAAAGTTGTAAAAATAGCACAAAGAGTACCTAAATGTCCTTAATCGAGCTAAACCAAAATGGTTTTATCTTACATAACCTTATTATAGCTTCAGGAAATTAACACTGATTCAATGATACTAGCTAGTCTAGAGAATATAGTTATTTTTTCCCAGTTTTCTACTTTTGCCTCTTCTGTAGTCTAGATTCTAATTGAGGATCATATACATCAATTCTTGTGTCTCCTTAAGTCCTCTATTATATGACAGTTCTTCAGCATTATTTTGTCTTCCAACACCTTGACACTTTTGAAGATTACTGGCCAATTATTTTATAAAATAATTAGACAGAGATTATGCATTTTGACACAAATACAACAGAAGTGACAATTTTCCTTTGCCAGTGCATGATTTCTGGGGCTCTGTGATATCAACATGTATTAATATTGGTTATGTTAACTTTAGTCCCTTAATTTAAGTTGTGTTTGCCAATTTCCCCCCTCTGTCATTAATAAGTACATTTTATGATGATAAGTTAAGACTACAAATATCCTGTCCCTCCTGCTTTTAACCACAAATTTTAGTAACTATTAATTATTTCAGCTTCTAACAATTTATACTGCAGTATTTATCTAATTATGATTTTCTGTTTCTGTCTTTTTTTTTCCTGTACTTCTTAACTGGAATTCCACAGTAAGGAATAATTGTCCCTCCCCCCACCCATTATTTATTTATTTGCATGATTATTTATGTCAATATGGACTCTGGATATTTATTCCCATATGAAGTCATTAGGAACTCCAAGAAGTTGGCTTCTTTCAGTACCTTTCAGTCATATACCCTCTTTGGGTTGCTATACCAAAAACCACAGACTGAGTACATTATAAATAACAGATACTTATTTTTCACAGTTCTAGAGACTGAAAGTCCCACACCAGGGTGCTAGCAAGACCTAATTCTGATGAGAGTCCTCTTCTGGGTTGTAAATTGCTAAATTCTCATTGTATGCTCGCAAGGCAAAGAGATTTAGAGCATTCTCTGGGGTCTCTTTTATAAGGGCACTAATCTCATTCATGAAGTCTCCACCTTCATGACCTAATCACCTCCCTAAGATCCCACTTCCTAATACCATCACACTGGGGGATTAGGATTTCAACACATGTATTTTGAGAGAATATAAGCATTTATTCTACTGCAAGCTCATTATTTTCTAGTGATTTCTTACTTTCTGGCAGTACAAAAAGTACCAAGAAGTATCAAGATCATCTTGCCTTTTCCTTACTTTATCTCTGGTATCAACTATTTCTCCAAGAATCCTTGGTTCCTTTAATTAGAGAATAGTATTTAAAACTAAGACAGTAACACTAAGTTTGACCATTTATTTCTACTGGGTTGTCATTACTTCTAGATCCTTCATCAGACAGAGCTGAGAAATCTCCATCTCTATCTACCTATCTATGCATCCATCCCTCTTCACACACAATCATCTTTATTTCTAAATCTATTATCAGTATATATAGTAACATTCATTATTTCATACTAACACCTCCAATTCCAATAGAACACCAAGGGTCCATTTTAGTCCTCTCTCTTTCCCTATTTATAACAACTTTCTCTGACACTGAGAAACCCGACTCTCGTTATCCACAATATATTTCCTTATTTTTAGTATACACATATTGTAATTTAGTATTTCTAATTCATACTCTTTTGAATGCAAATTTATTAACTAGAGTATTTGTGCTTCAGTTTCTGTTTTGCCTTACAGCATACATTTACTGTTTTCTCAAAGTTAGTTGGGTTAGTTCTTCTCTTCTTTCCCTTCACTATGGCTGTAAGTTTCGATTATAATAGGATTAGATTCATTTATTACTGTTTGCTTTCTATCTTTTGGTTACCATGTTCTGGGTTACTTTTAACTCTTGATTTTGTTTTATTTATTTTGGGAGTATGTGTCACATTAATATCGCTTAGAGTCAAAGCTATACTAATAGGTACAGCAAAGAATTGTCATCCTTCTGTCCTTACTACCCAATTCCCATCCTCCATTCTTACAACTACACACCTCTTACAGGTAATCAATCTCATCAGATTCTATTTTTTCCTTTCCATAATTATGTTGAGTGTGCTTGTGTGCATCCTCATTGTTGCATGAATGACAGCCTACTACAAGTACTTGTGTACTTTGATATTTTTCACTTACCAATGTATATACTGGAAACTAACTCATGTCAATTCATAGAAATCTCCAAAATTCTTTTTTACACCTTTTTAGTACTCATTTACGTGTATATGCCATAGCCTAGTGAACCATTTTCTTTTATGGGCATTATTAAGGTTTTCTCCAATATTTGCCCTGTAGTGCAATGTGCCCTGTTTACCAGAACCTGGCACTTCAGGGATATGTCCTATGTGTGAATGCATGCATCTCAGTGTTGTGGCTTAGCCACTTTTACCTTCAGTTCAGTCATCTACAATGGCTCTCAGCCTGTTGTGGGAAGATTTTATTCCCTGTGTTGTTAGTGGGCCAGTCCAGGCCACCTCGGGCTTAAGTTGACTCAGACCCAGCATTTTCCAGAGATATAGTAGCACTATGCTTCTGGGCACTTTCCCTGTGTTGTCTCCTAAGAAGCTTTAGTTGGTGGCTGGAACCTGCAGTCATACCAGATGTCTGCCCCCAATCCACTGCTTGGGTCATAGTCAGACTGGTGTGTGTGGTTATTGTCCTCTTTCCCCAGGGTCCAAGTCATTTTGGAGTGGTGTTGGCCCCTGTCAGGGTTGCTTGCACACTGACCGGCTTGTGGCAGTGCTTTAGATGGGGTCTGACCAAGGACATACTAGAGAGGGCGGGTCCCCGGAACATGGGGTTGGGTGCACACTGTTAGCACTTTGCACAGTCTGCTGTGGGAGAGGACTTGGAGCTCGGCCCTGGCTAGAGGGGGAATTCTGCACAAGAATGCAGCAGTGGGCCTGTTGTTAGTGAGTTAGGTGGAGAGTTTTTGTGCTGCCCTGGTTCAGTCAGGTGTCCCTATGTTTAGGCTGGAGAGTGGAGGAGAGAAATGGTGCCCACCAGCTCCTTTGTTCCTGGGGAGGTCTCCCAATATCTGTGTCTGTCCAGCACATGTTCTGAGATTAGTAAATAAATCTCCCTCCTTTTCATTTTCAAACTACTTTTCCTATGCTGCATCTCATTGGGGCTCTTGTGCTGTCTCCTTAAGAGCAGGAACTCAGTTTCCTCTTGCCCTCCTGGCTCTCCCAGAGCCAAGCCCACTGAATTTTTAAAGTCCTAGGTTTTGAGACCTACCGACTGTAAAAATTCATGAATATATGCCCCTCTGGTCTTCATGCAGGTTCCCTGTGCCTGATGTGTTTGCTATGAGGGTCTGGTCCTCTCCCCTTTCTGCACCTGTGGTGACCTTCCCACAGATAGTCCCATGGGTCTGTTTAAGTCTCGGCCATTTCTCTTCTCTTTCTACACTCTTTACTATGGACTTTTCTCAGCATTTAGCTCTGGAGAGTGTTCTGCTCGTCTCCAGGTGATTTTCTGGGTTATTTACACTGACCTAGTGTTATCTAGTTGTATATGTGGGACGAGTTGAGCTTAGGGTCCTCTTACTCTACCAATTTCCCTGGAGGTCAACTTACTACATATTTTTAATGTGAACCTATTAGGTACTGAAGGGAATAGGGAGTTAAATGGATCTGACTTTGGACATGTGTGTTCCAGTGGATGGCCATGGGGTTCTCATATGTTTGTTCAGTGTGAAGAAATAGTTGGGTTAGTTGAGGCATGACTAAATGAAGACTCAGTCCTAGGATTCAGGTGAAGGTATGGATGCTTGCTAAATAGAATCAAAATAGCTAAGAAAATAAAAGCTCACAAAGGAGAACTTTAAATTGGCCACATAAAAATAATTTAGCTACTTTTCTTTAGATTTTGTCTACTGACTTTAAGAAAATACAATCAATAAAACTAATTTCTTTTTGTACTTAGTAGATCCATATCTAACATTTCTAAAGCCTATGGAAGTACATAAATAAACAACATTATGTGAGGGAAATAAAAAGGCTTTTCCCAATCAGCATCATTTAGCTGGTTAGGTTTCAGGTCAATATATCCATCATAAAAAGAAGGATCCATTAACATGTGACATTCCATTAACATATGCACAATGAAAGCACTGATGTTATCAAGGAGCTGTGTCATAATTCTAAGATTTTATTGGATTCTAGTATTTTACAAATATTAGAGATGACACTCATTAGATACTATACTATATTAAATATGAAAATTATTATCCTCATTTTAATACAATTTTAATGCTATAAATGCCAAAAGGATTAACTGGATGTGTGAATAAGTCACTACTAGATGTTCATCCAGACAAAATTCATACAGATTTTTGCAGGGACTGAAATTATATGTGCTTTCAGATAGAAAAGAGATAAGTGACTCCATCTACATTATCATTTTTTAGAGAATGAATCAACTCAAACTGTTAATATTACAGGAAGTTTCCATTTGTATTTCTACTTATGAAGAGTAAAATTATTTGGCTGAGTCCAGTTGATTCCACTCTAAAGACTGCTTATTAGAATACAAAATCTACCACTCATCTAATTTGAGTATATTCTTTTTTGCTAGAGATTATTCATTTTAAGAGACAAGATTGTTTTCAAACATGGCACCCTTTCACAGTCAGTTGTACTCTCTTTGACTAAATCAAACTTTAAAAATTATTTCCATTTTTTTCTCTCCCATGAACATTAGGCAGTCTGTTGAGTTATATTATGTACCTTATCTATAAATCTGCATGTAATTGCTCTTTCTTCAGAAATCACAGAATCTTAATCCTTTCAATGCTATAACATTTTCTCTCTACTCATAAATCATCATTTTGAGTATCTCAATTTGCAGAAAACATGTTTGTGGCATAGATTTAAACATTAAATAAGATACTTATGTGTGTATATGTGTGCACATGTGTCTAATTATTTGTATGTGTTCTATAAACACAACACTGAATACCTACTCTGTGTAAGGCATGTTCTTTAGGACCATGGTAGTAAAAAAAAGAATGTGTTTCCTTCTTTGTGATTATGACTACTTGAAAAAGATTCCAAATGTCTGCATTTTTAAAACCATTTTTCCTCTATAGTAAGGTAATATAAAATTGAACAAGATAGTTTCCATATCCATTAGATTGCCCTTTGGTATGAAAGTGACAACTAATTGGTTCAGAAATCAGACTTTTGTATCTACAAACTCTGACATGTAATGCCCCATAACATGAGTGAAAAGCAAAATAATTTTAAGTGTCCAAAATATTTATACAATATTTCAAAAGGAAACTTGTGTTCTCCTTGAATGGCAATATAATGGACTGATCAAGAACTGGGTTACCTGGCTTCAAACCTAGGCTTTTCCAATTTCAAATCCTAAGGAAAAGCAGCTAAATTAGTTTTCTATAGTGCCAAATTCAAATTATCTTCTGCAAACTTTAAGTTCCTCAACCATTTTAATTCTAGTTATCACGTACCCCCAACTTTCCCTGCATCCTCCTGGTGAACTATGTGAAGTACGTACATATAAATATATGTAATAATCTCAGCTCAGTATAGTAGGTACCCAGTATTAGCTATTTTATTTAACTCAATTAATATGTTTAATTATAATAAATCTTTTACCAAATAATTTAAAAATGTTTGTATTGACTCAATTTTTATTAATGATATGTATAAATCATAATGAAAGGTAGACTATGATCAGTAAAATAGAGGAAGATTTTAAAATCTGATTTATAGACAGCAGAGAGCAGAGTCTGCTAACTTGAAAACCAGAGGTGGAAAAGGTTAAAAATAAATAACAAAAATCTCAAAAGCAAATGAAAATTGCTATGACCCACATACTTACATGAGTTGAATAGATATACATAAGTACTATACTACTTTATACCAAGGAATAGCAAATATAAGACACAAGTATTGCCCCTCCTTCCTTCAGCCATGAAAGACATAGCTAGTCCATTATGGAAACATTTAGCACTTTAACTTAAATGAGAAAATAGTATCATCCTCTCCACACTGCTCCAAGTATTTGCTTTAGGGTGTTGGTGTTAGATACACAGAATCTAGAACCTTACTCCCTAATTTGAGTCCATAGTAGCTCTGTTACTTAACATCTCTGTGCCTTACTGTTTGCACAGATAACAAAGTATCTACTTCAAAGGATTGTTTTGAACCTTAAGTTAGATGAAATAGAAATGGCCATATCAATGCCCCTGTTATTATTACCCTGAAATTATTGGATTTGACAATAAAATGAATCAAGTTTTCAGGTTAAAATATGTTAAACAGGGTGCCTGGGTGGCTCAGTGCATTAAAGCCTCTGCCTTCAGCTCAGATCATGGTCTCAGGGTCCTGAGATTGAGGCCCACATCTGGCTCTCTGCTCAGCAGGGAGCCTGCTTCCTCCTCTCTCTCTGCCTGCCTCTCTGCCTACTTGTGATCTCTCTCTCTGTCAAATAAATAAATAAAATCTTTAAAAAATATGTTAAATAAATAAACAACAAAAGGCAGGCATGTATATAACACTTTTAAGTTTTCCTATGCAAAATGGCCAACATTTATCTATTTTGTCATTTAAAAAGTAAGCTTTGACTGTATGGAAGCATCCTTAAATTGAGACCATTAAGATGAGGTGTTTTCCACATTACCTTTCAAAGATGTATTTAATATTCCTTTTTGGCTGTATTTTCTCTCAGGTAACTGGAGATTATTTAGTAAATCACTATTACCAAAGTCTGTAGCTTTGTACTTCTCTTTATAACTTCTACATGGGTCCTTGCTTTGAGATTTCCTTGATGCTCTCCTGTCTACAAGTATATTCCTACCACTTGGATGTTCTATTGATCTCTATTGATCTCCTATTAAACTAAATGAGGAGAAAAAGAAAAATGTCTTTTTACCAGATTTCCACTGCTTTTAACTCTTTTTGAGTAAATATTTGGACAAGAAAACTCTGAAAAACATTGAGGAGTATATAAAATATGATTTTCTAATAATACCCTAATTTTTCACTTTCCAAGAATTAAGATAAATTTTGACCTTTTTCTAAACATCTCTGCTGATATTACACAGCATACGACTAATTTTAAATATCTTGTTTTTTCTGGCTATCAATCAGCAAGTCATGATGCTAATATTCTATATACAATCTGAACACATATTTTAATATTTATTATCCATAATTTTCACACACTGTTGCATGTCATTCCAGTGATCCAAATCTTACAAAAACAGGATAACGATATAAGTTAATTGTCTTTATTAATAATTATGCATTGATAATAAAAAGAATAGTTGCTTAAAGCAGTAATTTGTCATTGTTCATGAGTCTATGACTGAGCTGGCAGTTCTGCTGATCTGGGCCAGCCATGACTGATATTGGATGGTTTGCTCATAAGTCTTTATTTAGCAAATATGTTGACCATAGGCTGGTTCTTACAAGATAGTCTCCTTCACATGCCTGGAGATAGGACAGATATATCATGGCAGGGATGAGGGTGGCTGAGCTATGTGTCATTCATTACTCAACAGGTTAGCTTGGAGGTCATTACTTGATAATGACACAGTTCCAAGAGAGTGAGTGGAAGCATGCCATGCCTCTTCAGTTCTAGGTTCATAACTAGCAGGTCACTGTTGCTGCATTCTATCTGTGAAAGAAGTCACGAGAACAACCTAGATCTGTGTGGTGGGAAACAGACTTTTTCTCTTGATGGGATGAGCTACAAAGTCACGTTTCAAAGAGGCATGGATAATGCGAGAGAATAATTCTAGTCATCGTTGCAAATAATCCGCAATACCCTCTTATAGTTCTTTGACTATTTGAGCATTTACCTTTAATAAAAATTCTACAAGGAGTGAATACTGAGACACTGGATTTAGAAATGTAAAGAAATACCTCTTTGATGGATAAAACAAATCTAGTTTTTATTCATACACAAAGTTTATTATGGGTAAAAATTTTATCTCCTGCGAAAGTCAGTTTAAGTTTTAATTTAATGTCTCTTCGGTACCAACGAGCTGTTTACAAATAAAAGAACACACTGAAAAACTTTCCTGGTGAATACATAAATAAAAAAATAATGAATAGCTACATTTTATCTATTCATGAGGTTTTTTCTCTACTATAATGCTATTGTATTCAATAAACTAAATATTTCAAGATAATCAAAACTGTATAGATGCACTTTATATTATTTTATGCTTTTAAAAAGGCTCCATGCCCAACATGAGGCTTGAAATCATGATCCTGATATCAAGAGTCTCATTTTCTACTGACTGAGCCAGTTAGGTGCCCATACAGATGCATTTGAAATAGTATGGCAGGCTTCCTAAATTATGTGTCTTATCATTGTCATGCTTATATACTATTATCTGTATTTCATATACTTGTGCTAATTTAAAAATCCATGATACTAAGAGATTTCCAAATTTCACCTAATCATAACATAGTATTTAATATTTTATAAAGTAAGTTCAGCTTTATTCAAACATATTCTAATAACCACCATAGATATCTCACAGGTATAGAAGACATAAGGTAGCAAAAGATGAGCTTTGCTATATTAACAGGCAGCCCCCAAATCTCAGTGGCTTAATCTAATAAAAGTATCTTGTGCAAAATATGTTGCATGTCTCACTGACATTCCAGTTCAGTTGTCTTCCATGTATTGGCTCAGCTTTCCAGAATGCATGGATTTTATGACAAGTCCATGGATGTTATCAGGTCAACCAAGTTAAAGTTCTTAATTACTTTTCATCTGAAAATGGTATATATTTCTTCCACTCATTCTGTTTTAGCCAAAGCAAGTCACGTGGACTCTCTCAATTTTAAAGGGGATTAGACCATGCAGTGCTTCAGCATGCCCAAAAAGAGAATGACTGGAAATATTAGTGTGTTGTGTTAATGTCCCCACTATAACTGCTATTAATTTGAATGATAAAAAGTTCACTCACTCTTTTTATTTTTTATTATTTTTTAAAGATTTTATTTATTTATTTGACAGAGAGAGAGAGATCAGAAGTAGGCAGAGAGGCAGGCAGAGAGAGAAAGGAGGAAGCAGGCCCCCGCTGAGCAGAAAGCTGGATGTGGGCCTTGATCCCAGGACCCTGAGATCATGACCTGAAATGAAAGCAGAGGCTTTAACCCACTGAGCCACCCAGGTGCCCTATTTTTTTATTTTTTTAAATACTTTATTTCTTTATTTTGAGAGCTAGAGAGAGAAAGCAAGCTAGAGGATGGGTCAAGGAGAGAGAGAGAGAATCTCAAGCAGATTCCACAATGAACGTGGAGCCTGAAGCTGGACTCATTCTCACAATGGTGAGATCACGACATGAGCTAAAATCAAGGCAGACCTTTAACTGACCGAGCCATCCTGGCATGCCTCAGTTACTCTTTTTAAATAAGAAATCCACAGAGACTTGGATTCCCCATGAACATAAGAGAAAAGTGAAATATGAATGAGGCTTTTCTGGCCTAACAAACAAAACACGTAAGTTTATAGCTATCAGACAGAGATGTCCATTTAAACAGAATTACTGGGGATGCAATTACTAAGTTAGATATCCAATTAGAATTACAAACTTTTTTAAGTTTAACATTTAAAAACTCTAGCAACCTTCTTGTTTCAGGGTGCCCTAAATATTTTTGTCAGATGTATGGAAAATTTTAAGCAAGAAAAGCTTTAAGATGAAGAAAAAATGTCTTTTGTATCTGTAGGGAAGGACTATTTTTTTTCTTTTGGTGGAGATTTCTTCATGGAAAAACTACACCACTTTTTGTTTTTTAAAGCTAATAGGTGGATTTAAAAAGAATGCCAGCAGGAAAAGTGCAAATTTTTATGATACAGAAAGAAAAAGTGCCAGAATAGGATTGTTAAGAAATAGAATATAGGCCATATAATCTTCTGCATCTACACTGACTATATGGTGTACACTATGTGTTCTAATGGTCCTATTTTCCCCTTGAACATATCTCTCACTGGATGTTATAATGCTCAAATTTAGAGACATTAAAAAAATTTTGGTGTTGCACACAGAAGGTCTCTATATAATATATACCAGTGAGCTGGGAGGAGTAACATACTAATATTTCAGTATCCATAAATAATATATAACAAATATGCTAATCAGACTTATTAAGAAGTAAGTTGACAAAATATAAGGAGGGACAGCATATGAAGGAGTGGCAAAAGATCAATACAATTCTGGTATTTGTTTAGTAATGTGTCAGAAAGAAGGAAAGACCTGTATAGGAGGCTGTAATGGATAATTTGGTAGTCATATGATAACAAAAAATGGTCATATGTTAGAAGATAATGGCAATGAAAGGTTGATGGACTTGATAACGAACATGTGGGGGCTGGCAATTGAGGTTCTGCAGCTTCTTGTCCATGGGAACCCAGCACTGGGGGAGCAGAATCAAGGTCTTAAATAACTGTAGGAAGTGAGAGGGCTGAAAAAGTAGTGTTAAATTCAGGAAAGGCAGGTAAATACAAGGAGAGCGGAACGTGGAAGTGAAGGAGACCGAAACAGGTTTGGAGGAGCTGAGGATGAAGTAGAGGGAATTAAGGAACATGTAAGTGCATTTGTGTTTGGAGTGGAGCAACAGTTGAGGTTGGCAGATGATCCTTCAGAGACCAAATGGACTCAGATAAGATAGACTGATATTACTAAATAGCCTGTTTAGGCTTGGACTGAGAAAGAAAGTACTTATTCATCTTCCTAATACCATTAGAAATGTGCAAATTGTTCAGAGGGAGTTTTGGATTACCAGGATTCAAGGGATGCCCAGAGATGAACATATTTAGGGAGATCACAAGAATCCCAGAGAGTCATTGCAGTTCCAAATTAACCTTAGTGAAATAATGTTACATTTAGAGATCTTTAACTGATTTAGTGCCATAATGCTGAAGCAGTCAGTGGGAGGAGCAGAGGGAGGACAACTGGTAGTTAAGAGGTACCCACGGGATTACAAAATGAAATCAGAGCTAAGATCTTAAATGAAACAGTAAACAGTCCTGCTTGATTAATTTTCCGGCACAATTTTCTGGTCAGAGAAAATCCCCACCCCATGCTTCTCATCCCTGTCAAGGAAATGTGTTCAAATGATCCCCAAATTTAAGAGCAAAGGAAAAACCAGAAGAGTTCACACAAATGGACCCCCAAAAAAGTTTCTCTGCCTTAAGGAATCAAAGTAACTCTTTACAGCAGATAAGACATGCAGAACACTGGTTTGAGAGTGGAATTCATTAAAAGATAGCTGAACTTCTGAACAGAAGATGAGTTTGAAGGACCTACAAGGTGCCATAATTGCCACAGAGATGGTAGGAGTCTGTAAGTGAGGCCCCTTCTCCACTGGAGTCAGAGCACCAATAACTGTCAAGTGAAAATAAATCCTGATTTTGGATTCCATTAAAGAGAGTACTTGAAAGACTTAACTGCAAAGGGAGGGGGACTATTGCAATAGGGAGAATTTTCAGACCATAAAATCTGCAGTCATCTCAAAGGTGAAGCAGAAAGAACTTTTCTTTTTTGGGAAGAGTGAACAAGTCTTAGGGCTAGAAGGGACCAGGTGGAAGGAAGTGGGAGGAGAGAGAGGTGTGATTGAATAATAGATCAGAGAAGGTTTTACCCTGAAGTCAGTCTATTTTCAGCAGGGGCCATTAAGGAGGGGCAACATGCTGGTTCAGGGTAAGAGTGGGTCAGAATTTAGGAACCTAGGGAAGGAGAGAAACTTAACCAAAGTTTACATAACAAACATTTAGTTCTGATTGATCAGCGGGGACAAAACAGTTTAGCCAATTATTTACAAGGCAAAGAACGGACATTTGGAGGATTTGTGTTCTTCCTTGTGATATAGGGACAGGGGACATTTATGAGTCTTAGGTCATATAGGGAAGGTTGTTTCTTTATGGTAAGCTGTTTCCTATAACACAAATGGTGGGAAGATTTCTTCCTCTCTTATTATTGAAGTATAATTGACCTACAATGTTATATTGGTTTTAGGTGTACAATATAGTGCTTTAACAGTTCTAAACATTACTCACTGCTCAACACAATAGATGCAGTCACGATCTGTCACCATATGTTATTACAATGTTTGACTATATTCCCTATGCTCTACCTTTCATCTCCATGACTTATTTTATAACCGGAAGTTTGTACCTCTTAATCCCGTTTATCTATTTTGCCCATGTGCCCACCCACCTCCCTCTGGCAATCACCAGTTTGTCTTCTGTATTTAAGACTCTGCTTGTTTTTTGTTTGTTTTGTTCCTAGATTTCACATATAAGTGAAATCATATGGCATTTGGCTTTCTCTGACTCATCTCACTTAGCATAATACTCTCTAGGTCCATCCATGTTGTCACAAATAGCAAGATCTCATTCTTTTTTATAGAGGAGTATTTTTCCACTGTACATACATACCACTTCTTTATCTATTCATCTGTCAGTACACACTTGAGTCCCTCTCTTACCTTGGTATTGTCAATCATCTGCAACAAACATAGGGGTACATATATCTTTTCAAATTAGGGTTTTCATTTTCCTTGGCTATATAACCAGTAGTAGAATTATGATCATAGGGTATTTTATTTTTAATTTTTTGAGGAACCTCCATGCTGTTTTGCACAGTGGCTGCACCAAATTTACATTCCTACCAACAGTGCACAAGGATTCCTTCTTTTCCATATCCTCATCGACACTTCTTGTCTCTTTGTTACTAGCCATTCTAACTGTTCCAAGGTAATATCTCATGGTTTCAATTTGCACTTCCTTGATGATGAGTGATGAGCATCTTTTCATGCGTCTGTTGACCATCTGTATGTCTTCTTTAGAAAATGTCTCTTCGGTTCATCTGCCCATTTCTTAACTGGATTGTTCATGTGGTTTCTTTGGTATTGAATTCCTTATATATCATTGGATGTACCGTTAGAAAATATCTTCATCCATTTACTAGGCTGCCTTTTTGTTTCATTGATGGTTTCTTTTGCTGTGTAATTTTTTTTTATTTTTGTGTAATCTCAATAGTTTATTCTTGCTATTGTTTTACCTGAGAAGACGTATCCATAAATATGTTGCTAAGGACAATGTCCAAGAGATTACTGCCAATGTTTTCTTTAAGGAGTTTCAGGTCTCACATTTAGGTCTTTAACTCATTTTGACATTATTTTTGTGTATGGTATAAGAAAGTGGTCCAGTTCCATTATTTGCATATAGCTGTCCAGTTTTCCCGACACCATTTATTGAAAGGACTTTTTCCCCCACTGTACATTCTTGCCTCCTTTGTTATACATTAATTGACCATATAGACATGGGTTTATTTCTGGAGTGTTTATCCTGTTCCATTGATAAATGAATCTATTTTTTGTGCCAGTACCATACTGTTTTGGTGAATACAGATTTATATCATATATTGAAATCTAGGATTGTAATACCTACATCTTTGTTCTTTATTAAGACTGCTTTGACTATTCAAGGATTTTTTGTGGTTCCACACACATTTTAGTATTATTTGTTCCAGTTCTGTAAAAAATTCTATTGGTATTTTGACAGTTATTACACTAAATCTACAGATTTCTTTGGGTAGCATGAGTATTTTAAGGATATTAATTATTCCAGTCCATTAATGTGAAATATCTTTCCATTTGTGTGTATAATCTTCAGTTTCTTTCATCAGTGTCTTATAATTCTCAGAGTATAGTTCTTTCACCTTTTTGTTTAAATTTATTCCTAGGTATTTTATTCTTTTTGGTGCAATTATAAATGGAATTGTTTTCTCAATTTCTCTTCTTGCTACTTCTTTATTAGTGCATAGAAACAAGACAGATTTCTATACATTAATTTTATATCCTGTGACTTTACTAAATTCATTTATCAGTTTCAGTAGTTTTTCTGTGGAGTGTTTAGGATTTTCTATATATAGTAGTATAATGTCATCAGCAAATAGTGGGTTTTACTTCTTCCTCACTAATTTGGATGCCTTTTATTTCTTTTTGTTGTCTGATTGCTCAGGCTGGAACTTCCAGCACAATTTTGAATAAAAGTTGTACAAGTGGACATCCTGATCTTAAAGGAAAATATTTCAGTTTGTCACCATTGAGGATGATGTTAGCTGTGGATTTTTCATACATGGACTTTATTATGCTGAGATATGTTCCCTCTAAACACATTTTGTTAAGTTTTTTTACCATTAACATATGTATTTGTCAAATGCTTTTTCTGCATCTATTGAAACGATAATATGATTTTTATCTTTCATCTTGTTTATGTGATATATCACATTGATTTGCAAATATTGCACTGGATTTGCATCACTGGAATAAATCTCATTTGATCATGGTGAATTATATTTTAATGTATTATTATTTTTTTTTATATTTTGTTGAAGATTTTTCCATCTATGTTCATCAGAGATATCGGCCTATGGTTTCCTTTTTTATAGTGACTTTTTTTTGGTCTTGGTACCAGGGCAATGCTGGCCTTATTAATAAATTTGGAAGTTTTCTTCTATTTTTTTGGAATAGTTTGAGAAGAATAGGCATTAACTGTCCTTTAAATGTTTGGTAGAATTCACATGTGAAATTGTAACATCCTTGACTCTTGGTTGTTGGGAATTTTTAATTACTGATTTAATTTCATTGTTAGTAATTAATCTGTTGAATTTTTCTGCTTTTTCCTGATTTACTTTTGGAAAATTTTATATTTCTAGGAATTTATTCATTTCTTCTAGGTTGTCAAATTTGTTGGCATATAATTTTCATAATATTCTCTTATACTTTTTTTGTATTTCTATGTTGTAAATTTTTATTTCCCGTCCTTCATTCCTGATTTTCTTTGAATCTTCTCTCTTTTTTTCTTCATGGGTCTGATTAACAACTTAAAAGTTGGTTTCAATGATTCCTGCTATTGTTTTTTCATCTTTATTTATTTACTTGTGCTCTAAGCTTTAATATTTCCTTCTTTTTACTGGCTTTGAGCTTTGTTTTTCTACCTTCTGTAGGTGCAAGTTTTGGTTGTTTGAGGTTTTTCTTGTTTTCTTGACTTAGTCCTGTCATTGCTATAACCTTCCTTCTTATAATGCCTTTGCTGGGCCACAAAGATTTCACATTATTGTGTTTTCACTTTAATTTCAATTTTTTTATTTCATCATCGAGTTCTTTGTTGACTCGTTGGTGGTTAAGTAGCACGCATTAACCTCTATGTGTTTGTATTTTTTTCCAATTTTTTTCTTGTAATTGAGTTCTAGTTTCATACCATTGTGGTTAGAAAAGATGCATGAACTGATTTCAGTGTTCTTGAATTTGTTGAGACTTGTTTCATGGCCTAACATGTGATCTGTCCTGGAGAAAGTTCCATGTGCACTTGAAAAGAATGTGTACCCATGAGGGGGGCAAGATGGCAGAGAAGTAGGGGACCCTGTTTCAAACGGTCCACAGAATGAGCTAAATATCTACCAGAACTCTTTCAACACCCAAAAAATCATCCTGAGATATAGGACTACACACTTCTGGATCTCTATGGAGGTGAAGAGCAGCAATGGAGTAAAGTGGAGTGGGAGCTCTCTGACTGATTTTGCAGGAGAAACACAAGGGGGGAAGGGAGCCACTAGAAGTGACCCATTGGAAAGTAATACCCCAATAGGAAAGTGCCCTGTGCTTGAGGACCAGCATCAACTTGCAGTCTGGGTAAAAGTACTCAAAAACAAAAGGTCTTAACAGGGAACTGGGGGAATCTCATGGCTACTGGCAAGGACATAAAACTGTGGTCCGGGGCAGTGGTAGAAGGTGCTATGCCTCCATCAGAAAGGAGGAATATCCAACTTTTGTAGCAACAAGTACTGGACTGGAAGAGATTATGCTGAGTGAAATAAGCCAAGAAGAGAAAGTCAAGTATCGCATGGTTTCACTCACTTGCAGTGCATGAGGGGTAACCTGGAGGACAGTGGGAGAAGGAAAGTAAATGGGAACTAGGGTAATCTAGGGAGGGAAATGAAACAACAGAGACTTTGGACACAGAAACCAACTGAGGGACTTGGACGGAAGGGGGTGGAGGGATGGGAGAGCCTGGTGGTGGGTACTGGGGAAACCTAAAGCGTGGAGCACTGGGTGTGGGGAATGGGGAATGAATCTTGGAACACTGGGAAAAAAAATTTTAGTAACAATAAAAAAAAGAAAAGAAGGTGCTCCCTGGCGCTGCCTGAGTAAACCTGCAGTGGGGGGAGTCCCATTAACCGAACTTGTACCACCGCTTGGGCTAGGTCCACAACCTGTGATAGACGTTACTCTTCCTGCAGCCTTCCACGTGAGGTGTGAGACCACCAAGTCCAAGAACACCCAGCAAGGGTTTGGACTCCAGAAATCCATCCTGACATCAACAAGCTTGCAAAAACCAGTATCACTTGCAGTTTCTGTGGCAAGGGAGTGAAGGGACAAGCAGGGGCCTGGGGTGGCATTCTGGCTGGCTACGCTAGAGGTGGCAGGGTGCAAGGGAGAGCGCACAGGGGGAGTGTGTGTGTCTTGGGCCATCCAGAGGGGAGGTGACTGGGGCTCCTCTCTGAGACGGAGGTCTGGGTGCAGACAGCTTACTTTTCTCTGACTCTCCAAAAAGCTGCAAAAAGTCACCAAAGAACAAAAGCCTCCAGAGAACAAAAGCCGGAAAAACTGGTTTCCATACAGCACAGCCCCTTGATAGGGGCAATGAGAATCAGCCCAGTTTCACTGAAAAACAATAAGGCAGGCCCCTCCCCAAGAAGATAAGCCAGAAGAACAAGAGGACTACCACCAAAGGGTCTCCACAAAAGTGTAAAACTCCAACATCAGGGAAAAAACAATATATTAAACTAGTACTACCCCCAAAACCTGTATATTTTATAGATACAGCTTTTCATTTTATTTTTTTAACTTATTTGCATTTTTATTTTTTTAACGTTTTTCCCCCCACTGTAAGGAAAATTCAAAGGCCTTATTTTTTATTTCAATATTTTAGTTTTTCATTAAGTTTTTTTTTTAATTTTAAGTTCATTCTCATGATTCTTGTTCTTTTATTTTTTAACCCACTTATAACAACTTGACATTTAATACAACATTCCATAACTTTTTAACTTGAACTTTTTTGCATACATATACCTGTGTTTATTTGTTCATTTCTTTCTTTTTCTTTCTTTCCTTTTTTAAATATACATATAGATTTAAGATTCAAGGTAATCCTTCATTCCTATTCAAAACTACCCCATATATAAAACAGTTTTAATTTCCCTATATTTCCAGAAAGTTGTGTCCTCTGACAATAATAACAAGATACACCCAGGAGGAACTGAAATATTTTTCTCGCCCATAATGAGGGCTTGTACTCACCTTCCCATCTTATTCTTCTGTCAGTGATTCTGGGTATTTGTTTTAACCTTACTACTATATAAATATTCCTGGGGGTTGTTTGGGCTGGGTTTTGCTTTTTGTTTTTTTTTCCCTTTCTCTTACTTTTGATGGTAGTTTTGTTTATTCTTTTTTGTTTTTGTGCCATATAAATCCTACCATTGGGGCCCATTTTGGCCAGATTTTTTCTTGCTTCTTTTCTCTTTTTCTCACTCTTTTTTATTTCTTCTTCCTTTTTGGTAGTGACTTCTGATTGCTCCAAAACCTTCCAACGGGCACCTCGCCTGGATCATGCTTGATATAGTCAGCTATACATCCCCTCAAACACCCCTTACCAATATGACTTGGAGGAGGAACACCCAACGAAGAAAAACTCAGAGGCTGTATCCCCTGTCACAGAACTACTGGATATGGACACAAAAAATATGACAGAAATGGAATTCAGGGTAGTAATTATCCAAGCAATGGCTAAGTTGGAAAAGAACAATTGTGGCAAGATAGAATCTTTAAGGGTGAAGTGAAAGCTGACCTGGAAGAGGTTAAAAATGCTATCAATGAGATCCAATCTAATCTAAATACTCTAACAGCTAGGGTAAGTGAAGCAGAAGATTACATTAGTGATCTGGGAGACTGACTGAGAAAGAGGAGCAGGAGAAATCTTGGAACAAACAGCTAAAATCCCATGAAAATAGAATTAGGGAAATAAATGATGCTATGAAACGCTCCAATATCAGAATTATTGGAATCTCTGAGGCAGTTGAGAGAGAGAGAAGACTAGAAGATATAGTTGAGCAAATCCTGGATGAAAATTTCCCTAATCTGGGCAATGAAACAAGTATTCATATCCTAGAGGCACAGAGGACACCCCGCAAGGTCAATGAGGCTAGAAAAACCTCTAGGCATACAATTGTGAAATTCACAAATCATAAATTCCAAGAATATGTCTTAAGGGCAGCTAGGGGAAAGAGAACTCTTACATACAGAGGTGGGACCATCAGAATAAGGTCATACCTGTCCACAGAAACCTGACAAGCTATAAAGGGTTGGCAAGAAATATTCAGGAAATTAAATGAAAAAATATGCAACCAAGGATAATGTGCCTAGCAATGTTGAATTTCAAAATGGAAGAAGAGATAAAGAGCTTCCAGTACTGGCAAGGTCTAAAAGATTATGTCACCACCATGCCAGCACTACAAGAAATATTATATAAAAATATTATATAAAAGAGGATAGAACCCAAGAGTGACACAGAACAGAAATTTACAGAGGCAATATATAGAAACAAGAACTTCACAGACAACATGATGTCAAAAAAACATATCTTTCAATAATCACTCCCAATGTGAATGGCCTAAATATTCCAATAAAACAGCACAGGGTTGCAGACTGGATAAAAATGATAGGACCTGTCCATATGCTATCTAGAAAAGACACAAAGATAAATCCGGACTTAAAATGAAGGGATGTAGAACAATCTTTCATGCCAATGGGCCTCAAAAGAAAGCTCAGGTAGCAATTCTCATATCAGACAAATTAGATTTTAATCTAAAGACTATAGTCAGAGATACAGAAGGACACTACATCATTTTTAAAGGGTCTATACATAAAGAAGATCTAGCAATTGTAGATATTTATACCCCCAACATGGGAGCAGCCAACTACATAAGCCATCTATTAAGCAAAATAGTCATGTTGACACAAATACATTAATTGTAAGAGACCTTAACACACCACTCTCAGCAATGGACAGATCATCTAAACAGAAAATCAATAAAGAAAGAAGAGCTTTGAATGATACTTTGGACCAGATGGATCTCATAGATTCAGAACATTCCACCCTAAAACAATAGAATACTCATCCATCTCGAGTGCACATGGAACATTCTCCAGAATACACCACATACTAGGTCACAAATCATGGCTCAACTGATACCAAAAGATGGAGATTATTCCATGCATACTTTCTGACTGAAATGCCTTGAAACTGGAGCTCAATCACAATAAGTTCAGAAGGAATTCAAACACTTGGAAGCTAAAAACGATCCTGCTCAAGAATGTTTGGATCAACCAGGAAATCTAAGAAGAGCTTAAACATTTTATGGAAATTAATGAGAATGAAGATACATTGATCCAAAACCTATGGGATACAGCAAAGGTGGTCCTAAGAGGGGAATACATAACCATCCAAGCCTGACTCAAAAAAATTGAAAAATCCCAAATACACCAACATTTCTTTACACCTTAAAGAACTGGAAAATCAACAACAAATTAAGCCAACCCCACACACAAGAACAGAAATAATTAAGATTAGAGCAGAGATCAATGAATTAGAAACTAGAGATACAGTAGAACACAGATTAAACTAGAAGCCAATTCATTGAAAGAAATAATAAGATTGATAAACCATTGGCCAAACTAATCCAAAAGTAAAGGGAGAGGACCCAAATTAATAAAATTACAAATGAAAGGAGAGAGATCACGACTAACAACAAGGAAATAGAAACAATCATCAGAAGGTACTACAACAGTTATATGTCAATAAGTTAAACAACCTACAAGATATGGATGCATTCCTGGAAACCTGGAAACTCCCAAAACTGAAACAGGAAGAAACTGACAACCTAAATAGACCAATATCTAGTAAAGAGATTGAAGCAGTGATCAAAAACCTCCCTAAAAAACAAGACCCTGACAGATTCCCTGGAGAATTCTACCAAACATTCAAAGAAGAAATAATACCTATTCACCTGAAGCTGTTTCAAAAAGTAGATACAGAAAGAAAACTTCCAGACTCTTTGTATGAAGCCAGTATTATTTTAATCCATAAACCAGGCAAAGACCCCATCAAAAAGGAGAATTTCAGGCCAATATCCATGATGACCATGGATGCCAAGATTCTTTTTTTTAAGATTTTATTTATTTATTTGACAGAGAGAGAGATCACAAGTAGGCAGAGAGGCAGGCAAAGAGAGAGGAGGAAGCAGTCTCCCTGCTGAGCAGAGAGCCTGATGTGGGCCTCGATCCCAGGACCCTGAGATCATGACCTGAGCTGAAAGCAAAGGCATTAACCCACTGAGCCATCCAGGCACCCGGATGCCAAGATTCTTAACAAGATCCTAGCTAATAGGATGCAACAGTACATTAAAAAGATTATCCAGCACGACCAAGTGGGATTTATCCCTGGGATACAAGGGTGGTTCAACATTCACAAATCAATCAGTGAGATAGAACAAATAAATAAGAGAAGAGAGAAGAACCACACAGTCCTCTCAACTGATGCAGAAAAAGCATTTGACAAAATACAGCATCTGTTACTGATTAAAACCCTTCAAAATATAGGGATAGAAGGAACATTCCTCAACCTCATAAAATCTATCTACGAAAAATCCACAGCAAATATCATTCTCAATGGGGAAAAACTGACAGGAACAAAACAAGGTTTCCCACTCTTGCCACTATTGTTCAACATAGTGTTAGAAGTCCTAGCAACAGCAATCAGACAACAAAAGGAAATAAAAGGTATTCAAATTGGCAAAGAAGAAGTCAAACTCTCTCTCTTTTCGCAGATAACATGATACTTTATATGGAAAACCCAAAAGATTCTACACCAAAACTACTGGAACTCATATATCAATTCAGTAATGTGGCAGGATACAAAATCAATGCACAGAAATTGCATTCTTATACACTAACAATGAAAATATAGAAAGGGAAATCTGGGAATCGATTCCATTTACTATAACACCAAAAACCATAAGATACCTAGGAATAAACCTAACCAAAGAAGTTAAGTATCTGTACTGAAGGAACTAAAGAATGCTCATGAAATAAATTGAAGAAGACACAAAAAGATGGAGAACATTCCATGCTCATGGATCGGAAGAATGAACATTGTTAAAATATCTATACTGCCCAAAGCAATCTATACTTTCAATGCCATTCCGATGAAAATCCCACCAACATTTTTCAAAGTGCTGGAACAAGCAATCCTAAAATGTATATTGAACCAGAAAAGACCTGGAAGTGCTAAGGAAATGTTGAAAAGAATAAGAAAACTGGGAGCATCATATCACCTGATTTCAAGCTTTATTACTAAGCTGTGATCACCAAGACAGCATGGTACTGGCAAAAGAACAGACACATAGATCAATGGAACAGAGTAGAGAGTCCAGATATGGACCTGCAACTTATGGTCAAATAATCTTCAACCAAGCAGGGAAAAATATCCAGTGGAAAAAAGACAGTCTCTTCAATAAATGGTGCTGGGAAAATTGGACAGCTACGTACAGAAGAATGAAACTCGACCATTCTCTTATGCCACACACAAAAATAAACTCGAAATGGATGAAAGACCTCAGTGTGAGGCAGGAAATCTATCAAAATCCTAGAGGAGAACATAGACAGTAACCTCTTTGACATTAGCCACAGCAACTTCTTTCAAGAGGCGTCTCCAAAGGCAAAAGAAATAAAAGTGAAAATGAATGTTTGGGACTTCATCAAAATGAAAAACTTCTGCACAACAAAGGAAACAGTCAACAAAACCAAGAGGCAACCCATGGAAAGGGAGAAGATATTTTCAAATGACACTACAGATAAAGGGCTGATATTCAAGATCTATAAAGAACTACTCAAACTCAACAACCAAAAAATAGATGATCACTTCAAAAACAAGGCAGGAGACATAAAGAGGCACTTCTCCATAGAAGACATACAAATGGCTTACAGACACATAAAAAAAATGCTCATCTTCAATAGATATCAGGGAAATTCAAATCAAAACCACTCTAAGATACCACCTTACACCAGTCAGAATGGCCAAAATTAACAGAACAGGAAACAACAAGTGTTGGAGAGGCTGAGGAGAAAGGGGAACCCTCTTACACTGTTGGTGGGAATGTAAACTGGTGCAGCCGCTTTGGAAAACAGTGTGGAGATTCCTTAAAAAATTAAATATAGAGCTACCCTATGACCCTGCAATTGCACTACTGGGCATTTACCCCAACGATATGGATGTAGTGAAAAGAAGGGCCATATGTATCCCAATGTTCATCACAGCAATGGCCACAATCGCCAAACTGTGGAAAGAGCCAAGGTGCCCATCAACAGATGAATGGATAAAGAAGATGTGGTACATATATACAATGGAATACTATGCCTCCATCAGAAAGGAGGAATATCCAACTTTTGTAGCAACAAGGACTGGACTGGAAGAGATTATGCTGAGTGAAATAAGCCAAGAAGAGAAAGTCAAGTATCGCATGGTTTCACTTACTTGCGGTGCATGAGGGGTGACCTGGAGGACAGTGGGAGAAGGAAAGTAAATGGGAACTAGGGTAATCTAGGGAGGGAAACGAAACAACAGAGACTTTGGACACAGAAACAAACTGAGGGACTTGGAGGGAGGGGGATGGAGGGATGGGAGAGCCTGGTGGTGGGTACTGGGGACACCTAAAGCGTGGAGCACTGGGTGTGGGGAATGGGGAATGAATC